>JAMOIN010000365.1:0-69776 GCA_024666655.1 Dascyllus trimaculatus
AGGCTCTGCTGGAGAGCCAGGATGGCTGTGGTGCCGGGGGGCCCCGTGTTCTGTGCTGGGGACCCTGGTGAGCTGGGCTGGGGAGCCCGGTGTGCTGGGCTGTGATGCTGGGGAGCCGTGTGGACAGGCTCTGCCGAGGAGCGGTGTGAAAAGGCTCTGATGGAGAGCCAGCCGGGCTGTGGTGCTGGGGGCCCCCGTGTGCTGTGCTCGGGAGCCCAGTGAGCTGGGCTTTGGAGCCCAGTGTGCTGGGCTGTAGTGCTGGGAAGCCGTGTAGACAGGCCCTGCTGGGGAGCCATTCGGGCTGTGGTGCTGGGGGGCCCCGTGTGCTGTGCTGGGGAGCCCGTTAAGCTTTGCCGGGGAGCTCGGTGTGCTGGGCTTTGGTGCTGGGGAGACTTGTAGACAGGCTCTGATTGGGAGCGGTGTGAACAGGCACTGAGGGAAAGCCAGGTGGGCTGTGGTGTAGGGGGCCGGCGTGTGCTGTGCTGGGGAGCCCGGTGAGCTGGGCTGGGGAGCCCGGTGTGCTGGGCTGTGGTGCTTTGGAGCCGTGTGGAAAGGCTCTGCTGGGGAGTGGTTTGAACATTCTCTGCTCGAGAGCCAGGCGGGCTTTGGTGCTGGGGGGCCCCGTGTGCAGTGCTGGGGAGCCCGGTTTGCTGGGCTGTGGTGCTGGGGAGCCGTGTAGACAGGCTCTGCTGGTCAGCGGTGTGAACAGGCTCTGATTGAGAGCCAGGCGGTCTGTGATGCTGGGGGCCCCCGTGTGCTGTGCTGGGGGCCCCGGTGAGGTGGGCAGGGAAGCCCGGTGTGCTGGGCTGTGGTGCTGGGGAGCCGTGTTGTCAGGCTCTGCTGGGGAGCGGTGTGAAATGGCTCTGATGTATAGCCAGGTGGGCTGTGGTGCTGGGGGGCCACGTGTGCTGTCCTGGGCAGCCCGTTGAGCTGGGCTGGGGAGCCCAGTGTGCTGGGCTGTGGTGCTGGGGAGCTGTGTGGACAGTCTCTGCTGGGGAGTGGTTTGAACAGGCTCTGCTGGAAAGCCAGGCGGGCGGTGGTGTTGGGGGCACCCGTGTGCTGTGCTGCCGAGCCCGTTGAGCTGGGCTGTGGAGCCCGGTGATCTGGGCTGTGGTGCTGGGGAGCCCTGTGGACAGGCTCTGCTGGGGAGCCGTGTGGACAGGCTCTGCTGGGGAGTGGTTTGAACAGTCTCTGCTGGAGAGCCAGGCGGGCTATGGTGCTGGGGGCCCCCGTGTGCTGTGTTGGGGACCCCGGTGAGCTGGGCTGGGGAACCCCGTGTGCTGGGCTGTTTTGCTGGGGAGCCGTGTGGACAGGCTCTGCTGGGGAGCGGTATGAACAGGCTCTGCTGGACAGCCAGGCGGGCTGTGGTGCTGTCGGCCCCCGTGTGCTGTGCTGGGGAGCCCGGTGAGCTGGGCTGTGGTGCTGGGGAGCCGTGTAGACAGGCTCTGCTGGTAAGCCATTCGGGCTGTGGTGCTTGGGGGCCCCGTGTGCTTTGCTGGGGAGCCCGGTGTGCTGGGCTGGGGAGCCCGGTGTGCTGGGCTGTGCTGCTGGGTTGCCGTGTGGACAGGCTCTGCTGGGGAGCGGTGTGAATGGGCTCTGCTGGATTGCCAGGCGGGCTGTGCTGCGGTGTGCTTGGCTGTGCTGCTGGGGAGCCATGCAGACAGGCTCTGCTGGGGAGCTGTGTGAACAGGCTCTGATGGAGAGCCAGGCGGGCTGTGGTGCTGGGGGGCCCCGTGTGCTGTGCTGGGGAGCCCATTGAGCTGGGCTTGGGAGCCCGGTTTGCTGGGCTGTGCTGCTGGGGAGAGGTGTGGACAGGCATTGCTGGGGAGTGGTTTGAAAAGGATCTGCTGGATAGCCAGGCGGGCTGTGTTGCTGGGGGGCCCCGTGTGCCGTGCTCGGGAGCCCGGTGAGCTGGGCTGGGGAGCCAGGTGTGCTGGGCTGTGGTGCTGGGGAGCGGAGTAAAATGGCTCTGATGGAGAGCCAGGCGGGCTGTGGTGCTGGGGGGCCCCGTGTGCTGTGCTGGGGAGCACGTTGAGCTGGGCTTGGGAGCCCGGTGTGCTGGGCTGTGGTGCTGGGGGGCCCCGTGTGCTTTGCTGCGGAGCCCGGTGAGATCGGCTATGGAGCCCGGTGTGCTGGGCTGTGCTGCTGGGGAGCCGTGTGGACAGGCTCTGCTGGGGAGCTATGTGAAGAGGCTCTGCTGGATAGCCAGGCGGGCTGTGGTGCCGGGGGCCCTCGTGTGCTGTGCTTTGGAGCCCGGTGAGCTTGGCTGGGGAGCCCGGTGTGCTGGGCTGTGCTGCTGGGGAGCCGTGTAGAGAGGCTCTGCTGGGGAGGGCTGTGAACAGGCTCTGATGGAGAGCCAGGTGGGATGTGGTGCTGGGGGGCCCCGTGTGCTGTGCTGGGGAGCCCAGTGAGCTGGGCTGTGGTGCTGGGGAGCCGTGTTGACAGGCTCTGCTGCAGAGCCTAGCGGGCTGTGGTGCAGGAGGGCCCCGTGTGGTTTGCTGGAGGCCCCCGTGTGCTGTGCTGGGGGCCCCCGTGTGCTCGGCTGTGGAGGCCAGTGTGCTGGGCTGTGCTGCTGGGGAGGCGTGTGGACAGGCTCTGCTGGGGAGAGGGTTGAACAGGCTCTGCTGGAGAGCCAGGCGGGCTGTGGTGCTGGGGGGCACCGAGTTCTGTGCTGGGGAGCCCGGTGAGCTGGGCTGGCGAGCCCGGTGTGCTGGGATGTGCTGCTGGGGAGCCGTGTGGACAGGCTCTGCATGGGAGTGGTTTGAACAGGCTCTGATGGAGAGCCAGGCGGGCTCTGGTGCTGGGGGACCCCGTGTTCTGTGCTGGGGAGCCGGGTGAGCTGGGCTGGGGAGCACGGTGTGCTTGGCTGTGGTGCTGGGGAGCCGTGTAGAAGGGCTCTTCTGGGGAGCGGTGTGAACAGGCTCTCCTGGGGAGCCAGGCGGGCTGTGGCTCTGGGGGGCCCCGTGTTTTGTGCTGGGGAGCCCGTTGAGTTCGGCTGGGGAGCCCGGTGTGCTGGGCTGTTGTGCTGGGGAGCGGTGTGGACAGGCTCTGCTGGGGAGTGGTTTGAACAGTCTCTGCTGGAGAGCCAGGCAGGTTGTGGTGCTGGGGGGCCCCGTGTGCTGTCCTGGGTAGCCCGGTGAGCTGGGCTGGGGAGCCCGGTGTGCTGGGCTTTTGTGCTGGGGAGCCGTGTAGACAGGCTCTGCTGCGGAGGGGTGTGAACAGGCCCTGATGGAGAGCCAGGCGGGCTGTGGTGCTGGGGGCCCCCGTGAGCTGTTCTCAGGAGCCCGGTGAGCTGGGCTGGGGATCCCTGGGTGCTGGGCTGTGGTGATGGGGAGCCGTGTATACAGGCTGTGCTGTTGAGCGGTGTGAACAGGCTCTGATGGAGAGCCAGCCGGGCTGTGGTGCTTGGGGCCCCCGTGTGCTGTACTCGGGAGCCCAGTGAGCTGGGTTTCGGAGCCCAGGGTGCTGGGCTATGGTGCTGGGAAGCCGTGTGGACAGGCTCTGCTGGGTAGAGGGTTGAACAGGCTCTGATGGAGAGCAGGGCAGGCTTTTGTGCTGGGAAGCCCCGTGTGCTGTGCTGGGGGGGCCGGTGTGCTGTGCTGGGGAGCCCGTTGAGTTGGGCTGGGGAGCCCGGTGTGCTGGGCTGTGCTGCTGGGGAGCCGTGTAGACAGGCTCTGCTCAGGAAGGGTGTTGAACAGGCTCTGATGGAGAGCCAGGCGGGCTGTGGTGCGGGGGGTCCCCTTGTGCTGTGCTGGGGAGCCCGGTGAGCTGGGCTGGGGAGCCCGGTGTGCTGGGCTATGCTGCTGGGGAGCCGTGTGTACAGGCTCTGCTGGGTTGTGGTTTCAACAGGATCTGTGGGAGAGCCAGGCGGACTGTGGTGCTGGGGTGCCCCGTGTGCCGTGATCGGGAGCCCGGTGAGCAGGGCTGGGGAGCCTGGTGTGTTGGGCTTTGCTGCTGGGGAGCCGTGTAGACAGGCTCTTCTGGGGAGCGGTGTGAAGAGGCTCTGATGGAGAGCCAGGCGGGCTGTTGTGCTGGGAATCCCCGTGTGCTGTGCTGCGGGGCCCCGTGTGCTGTGCTGGGGAGCCCGGTGTGCTGGGCTGTGGTGCTGGGGAGGCGTGTGGACAGGCTCTGCTGGGGAGCGGAGTGAAAAGGCTCTGATGGAGAGCCAGGCGGGCTGTTGTGCTGGGAAGCCCCGTGTGCTGTGCTGGGGGGCCCCGTGTGCTGTGCTGGGGATCCCGTTGAGCTGGGCTGGGGAGCCCGGTGTGCTGGGCTGGGGTTCTGGGGAGCCGTGTGGACAGGCTCTTCTGGGGAGTGGTTTGAACAGGCTCTGCTGGAGAGCCAGGTGGGCTGTGGTGTTGGGGGCCCCCGTGTGCTGTGCTGGGCAGCCCTCTGAGCTGGGTTGTGCTGCTGGGGAGCCGTGTAGACAGGCTCTGCTGGGGAGATGGTTGAACAGGCTCTGCTGGAGAGCAAAGCACGCTGAGTTGCTGGGGGCCCCCGTATGCTGTGCTGGGGAGCATGGTGAGCTGGGCTGGGGAGCCCGATGAGCTGTGCTGGGGAGCCCGTTGAGCTGGGCTGGGGAGCCCGGTGTGCTTGGCTGTGGTGCTGGGGAGCCGCGTGGACAGGCTCTGCTGGGAAGCGGTGTGGACAGGCTCTGATGGAGAGCCAGGAGGGCTGTGGCTCTGGGGGGCCCCGTGTTTTGTGCTGGGGAGCCTGTTGAGATCGGCTGGGGAGCCCGGTGTGCTGGGCTGTTGTGCTGGGGAGCGGTGTGGACAGGCTCTGCTGGGGAGTGGTTTGAACAGTCTCTGCTGGAGAGCCAGGCAGGCTGTGGTGCTGGGGGGCCCCGTGTGCTGTCCTGGGGAGCCCGGTGAGCTTGGCTGGGGAGCCCGGTGTGCTGGGCTTTTGTGCTGGGGAGCCGTGTAGACAGGCTGTGCTGCGGAGGGGTGTGAACAGGCCCTGATGGAGATCCAGGCGGGCTGTGGTGCTGGGGGCCCCCGTTTGCTTTGGTCGGGAGCCCGGTGAGCTGGGCTTCGGAGCCCAGTGTGCTGGGCTGTGATGCTTGGGAGCCGTGTGGAGTCTTTCTGCTGGGGAGTGGTTTGAACAGGCTCTGATGGGGAGCCAGGCGGGCTGTGGTGCTGGGGGCCCCCGTTTGCTTTGGTCGGGAGCCCGGTGAGCTGGGCTGCGGATCCCGGTGTGCTGGGCTGTGGTGCTGGGGAGCCGTGTAGTCAGGCTCTGCTGGGGAGCGGTGTGAATAGTCTCTGATGGAGAGCCAGGCGGGCTGTGGTGCTGGGGGGCCCGGTGTGCTGTGCTGGGGAGCCCGGTGTGCTGGGCTGTGGTGCTGGGGAGCCGTGTGGACAGGCTCTGCTGGGGAGCGGTGTGAACAGGCTCTGCTGAGGAGAGGGTTGAACAGGCTCTGATGGAGAGCAAGGCGGGCTGTGGTAATGGGGGGCCCCGTGTGCTGTGCTGGGGAGCCCGGTGTGCTGGGCTGTGGTGCTGGGGAGCCGTGTTGACAGGCTGTGCTGCGGAGGGGTGTGAACAGGCCCTGATGGAGATCCAGGCGGGCTGTGGTGCTGGGGGCCCCCGTGTGCTGTGCTCGGGAGCCCAGTGAGCTGGGCTTCGGAACCCAGTGTGCTGGGCTGTGGTGCTGGGAAGCCGTGTGGACAGGCTCTGATGGGGAGAGGGTTGAACAGGCTCTGATGGAGAGTCAGGCGGGCTGTGGTGCTGGGGGGCCCCGTGTGCTGTGCTGGGGAGCCCGTTGAGCTTTGCTGGGGAGCCCGGTGTGTTGGGCTGTGGTGCTGGGGAGCCGTGTCTACAGGCTCTGCTGGCAAGTGGTTTGAACAGGCTCTGCTGGGGAGCGGTGTGAACTGGCTCTGATGGAGAGCCAGGCGGGCTGTGGTGCTGGGGGGCCCCGTGTGCTGGGCTGTGGTGCTGGGGAGCCCGGTGTCCTGGGCTGTGGTGCTGGGGAGCCGTGTAGACAGGCTCTGCTGGGGAGCCATTCGGGCTGCGGTTCTGGGGGGCCCCGTGTGCTGTGCTGGGGTGCCCGGTGTGCTGGGCTGGGGACCCCGGTGTGCTGGGCTTTTCTGTTGGGTTGCCGTGTGGACAGGCTCTGCTGGGGAGTGGTTTGAACAGGCTCTGATGGAGAGCCAGGCGGGCTGTGGTGCTGGTGGGCCCCGTGTGCTGTGATGGGAAGCCCGGTGTGCTGGGCTGCGCAGCCCCGTGTGCTGGGCTGTGGTGCTGGGGAGCCGTGTGGACAGGCTCTGCTGGGGAGCGGTGTGAACAGGCTAAGCTGGAGAGCCAGGCGGGCTGTGGTGTTGGGGGCCCCAGTGTGCTGTGCTGGGGAGCCTGGTGAGCTGGGCTGGGTAGCCCGGTGTGCTGGGCTGTGGTGCTGGGAAGCCGTGTGGACTGGCTCTCATGGGGAGAGGGTTTAACAGGCTCTGATGGAGAGTCAGGCGGGCTGTGGTGCAGGGGGCCCCCGTGTGCTGTACTGCGGAGCACGGTGAGCTGGGCTGCGGAGCCCGGTGGGCTGGGCTATGCTGCTGGGGAGACGTGTGGACATGCTCTGCTAGGGAGTCGTGAGGACAGGCTCTGTTGGGGAGTGATTTGAACAGGCTCTGCTGGAGAGCCCGGCGGGCTGTGGTGTTGGGGGCCCCCGTGTGCTGTGCTGGGGGGCCCGGTGAGCTGGGCTTGGGAGCCCGGTGTCCTAGACTGTTCTGCTGGGGAGCCGTGTAGACAGGTTCTGCTGGGGAGCGGTGTGAACAGGCTCTGATGGAAAGCCAGGCGGGCTGTGGTGTTGGGGGCCCCCGTGTGCTGTGCTGGGGAGCCCAGTGAGCTGGGCTGTTGTGCTGGGGAGCCGTGTAGACAGGCTGTTCTGGGGAGCGGGGTCAACAGGCTCTGATGGAGAGCCAGACGGGCATTGGTGCAGGGGGCCCCCGTGTGCTGTACTGCGGAGCACGGTGAGCTGGGCTGCGGAGCCCGGTGGGCTGGGCTATGCTGCTGGGGAGCCGTGTAGAAAGGCTCTGCTGGGGAGCGGTGTGAACAGGCTCTGCTGGGGAGTGGTTTCAAAAGACTCTGCTGGAGAGCCAGGCGGGCTGTGGTGCTGGGGGGCCCCGTGTGCCTTGCTGGGGAGCCCGGTGAGATCGGCTGGGGAGCCCGGTGTGCTGGGCTGTGCTGCTGGGGAGCCCTGTGGACAGGCTCTACTGTGGAGCGGTGTTTACAGGCTCTGCTGGAGAGCCAGGCGGCCTGTAGTTCTGGGGGCCCCTGTGTCAAGTTCTGGGGAGCCCGGGTAGTTGGGCTGGGGAGCCCGGTGAGCTGGGCTGTGCTGCTGGGGAGCCGTGTAGACAGGCTCTGCTGGGGAGTGGTTTCAACAGACTCTGCTGGAGAGCAAGGCGTGCTGTGGTGCTGGGGGGCCCCGTGTGCCTTGCTGGGGAGCCTGGTGAGATCGGCTGGGGAGCCCGGTGTGCTGGGCTGTGCTGGTGGGGAGCCGTGTGGACAGGCTCTGCTGGAGAGCCAGGCGGGCTGTGGTGCTGGGTGCCCCCGTGTGCTGTGCTGCTGAGAAGGGTGAGCTGGGCTGGGGAGCCCGGTGTGCTGGGCTGTGGTGCTGGGGAGCCGTGTGGACAGGCTCTGCTGGGGAGCGGTTTGAGCAGGCCCTGCTGGAGAGCCAGGCGGGCTGTGGTGCAGGGGGGCCCCGTGTTGTTTGCTGGGGGCCCCCGTGTGCTGTACTGGGGAGCCCGGTGTCCTGGGCTGTGCTGCCGGTGAGCCGTGTGGACAGGCTCTGCTGCAGACCCTGGCGGGCTGTGGTGCTGGGGGCCCCCGTGTGCTGTGCTGTAGAGCCTGGTGAGCTGGGCTGGGGAGCCTGGTGTTCTGGGCAGTGCTGCTGGGGAGCCGTGCATACTGGCTCTGCTGGGGAGCTGTGTGACCAGGCTCTGCTGGAGAGGCAGGCAGGCTGTTGTGCTGGGGGCCCCCTTGTGCTGTGCTGGGGAGCCCGGTTAGCTGGGCTGGGGAGCCCGGTGTGCAGGGCTGCGCTGCTGGGGAGCCGTACGGACAGTCTCTGCTGGGGAAAGGTTTGAACAGGCTCTGATGGAGATCCAGGCGGGCTGTGGTTCAGGGGAGCCCGGTGAGATGTGCTGGGGGCCCACGTGTGCTGGGCTGTGGTGCTGGGGAGCCTGGTGTGCTGGACTGTGGTGATGGGGAGCCGTGTAGACAGGCTCAGCTGGGGAGCGGTGTGAACAGGCTCTGATGGAGAGCCAGGCGGGCTGTGGTGCTGGGTTGTCCCGTGTGCTGTGCTGGGGAGCCCGTTGAGCTGGGCTGGGGGCCATGGTGAGCTGCGCTGGGGAGTACGGTGTGCTGGCCTGTGGTGCTTGTGAGCTGTGTGGACAGGCTCTTCTGGGGGGTGGTTTGAACAGGCTCTGCTGGACAGCCAGGCGGGCTGTGGTGCCGGGGGGCCCCGTGCTCTGTGCTGGGGACCCTGGTGAGCTGGGCTGGGGAGCCCGGTGTGCTGGGCTGTGCTGCTGGGGAGCCGTGTGGACAGGCTCTCCCGGGGAGCGGTGTGAAAAGCTCTGATGGAGAGCCAGCCGGGCTGTGGTGCTGGGGGGCCCCGTGTGCTGTGCTCGGGAGCCCAGTGAGCTGGGCTTCGGAGCCCAGTGTGCTGGGCTGTGGTGCTGGGAAGCCGTGTAGACAGTCTCTGATGGGGAGAGGGTTGAACAGGCTCTGATGGAGAGTCAGGAAGGCTGTGGTGCTGGTGGGCCCCGTGTGCTGTGCTGGTGAGCCCGTTGAGCTGTGCTGGGGAGCCTGGTGTGCTGGGCTGTGGTGCTGGGGAGCCCGGTGTGCTGGACTGTGGTGATGGGGAGCCGTGTAGACAGGGTCTGCTGGCGATCCATTCGGGCTGTGGTGCTGGGGGGCCCCGTGTGCTGTGCCGGGGGGCCCGGTGTGCTGGGCTGGCGAGCCCCGTGTGCTGGGCTGTGGTGCTGGGGAGCCCGGTGTCCTGGACTGTGGTGATGGGGAGCCGTGCAGACAGGCTCTGCTGCGGAGCGGTGTGAACAGGCTCTGATGGAGAGCCAGACGGGCTGTGGTGCTGGGGGGCCCCGTGTGCTGTGCCGGGGGGCCCGGTGTGCTGGGCTGGGGAGCCCCGTGTGCTGGGCTGTGGTGCTGGGGAGCCCGGTGTCCTGGACTGTGGCGATAGGGAGCCGTGTGGACAGGCTCTGCTGGGGAGCGGTGTGAACAGGCTCTGCTGGGGAGCCAAGCGAGCTGTGGTGCTGGGGAGTCGTGTGGACAGGCTGTGCTGGGGAGAGGGTTGAGATGGCTCTGCAGGAGAGCCAGGCGGGCTGTGGTGCTGGGGGCCCCCCTGTGCTTTGCTG
Source organism: Dascyllus trimaculatus (assembly GCA_024666655.1). NCBI lineage: Eukaryota > Metazoa > Chordata > Actinopteri > Pomacentridae > Dascyllus > Dascyllus trimaculatus. The sequence goes on from JAMOIN010000365.1 coordinate 9,351, forward strand.
GGGTGCCCGGTGAGCTGGGCTGAGGAGCCCGGTGTGCTGGGCTGTGGTGCTGGGGAGCCGTGTGGACAGGCTCTGCTGGGGAGTGGTTTGAACAGGCTCTGCTGGGGAGCGGAGTGAACAGGCTCTGATGGAGAGCCAGGCGGGCTTTGGTGCTGGGAAGCCCCGTGTGCTGTGCTGGGGAGCCCGTTGAGTTGGGCTGGGGAGCCCGGTGTGGTGGGCTGTGGTGCTGGGGAGCCGTGTGGAAAGGCTCTGCTGGGGAGAGGGTTGAACAGGATCTGATGGAGAGCCAGGTGGGCTGTGGTGCTGGAGGGCCCCGTGTGCTGTGTTGGGGATCTCTTTGAGCTGGGCTGGGGAGCCCGGTGTGCTGGGCTGTGGTGCTGGAGAGCCGTGTGGACAGGCTCTGCTCGGGAGTGGTTTGAACAGGCTCTGCTCGAGAGCCAGGCGGGCTGTGGTGCTGGGGGGCCCCGTGTGCTGTGCTGGGGAGCCCGGTTAGCTGGGCAGAGGAGCCCGGTGAGCTGGGCTGTGGTGCTGGGTAGCCGTGTAGACAGGCTCTGCTGTCGAGTGGTTTGAACAGGCTCTGCTGGAGAGTCAGGCGGGCTATTGTGCTGGGGGGAGTCGTGTGCTGTGTTGGGGAGTCCGGTGTGCTGGGCTTTGGTGCTGGGGAGCCGTGTGGACAGGCACTGCTGGGGAGAGGGTTGAACAGGCTCTGATGGAGAGCCAGGCGGGCTGTGGTTCAGGGGAGCCCGGTGAGATGTGCTGGGGGGCCCCGTGTGCTGTGCCGGGGGGCCCGGTGTGCTGGGCTGGGGAGCCCCGTGTGCTGGGCTGTGGTGCTGGGGAGCCCGGTGTCCTGGACTGTGGTGATTGGGAGCCGTGTGGACAGGCTCTGCTGGGGAGCGGTGTGAACAGGCTCTTCTGGGGAGCGGTGTGAACAGGCTCTGCTGGAGAGCAAGGCGGGCTGTGGTGCTGGGGAGCCGTGTGTACAGGCTGTGCTGGGGAGTGGTTTGAGATGGCTCTGCAGGAGAGCCAGGCGGGCTGTGGTGGTGGGGGCCCCCGTGTGATGTCCCGGGGAGCCCGGTGTTCTGGGCTGTGCTGCTGGGGAGCCGTGTGGACAGGCTCTGCTTGGGAGCGCTGTGACCATGCTCTGATGAAGAGCCAGGTGGGCTGTGGTGCTGGGGGGCCCCCGTTTGTTGTGCTGGGGACCCCGGTGAGCTGGGCGGAGTAGCCCGGTGTGCTGGGCTGTGCTGCTGGGGAGCCGTGTGGACAGGCTCTGGTGGGGAGTGGTTTGAACAGGCTCTGATGGAGAGCCAGGCGGCTTGTTGTGCTTGGGGGCCCCCTTTTCTGTGCTGGGGAGCCGGGTGAGCTGGGCTGGGGAGCCCGGTGTGCTGGGCTGTGGTGCTGGGGAGCCGTGTAGGCAGGCTCTGCTGGGGAGCGGTGTGAACAGGCTCTGCTGGGGAGCGGTGTGAACAGGCACTGATGGAGAGCCAGGCGGGTTGTGGTGCTGGGGGGCCCCTAGTGCTGTGCTGGGGGGCCAGTTGAGTTGGGCTGCGGGGCCCGGTGTGCTGGGTTGAGCTGCTGGGGTGCCGTGTGGACAGGGTCTGCTGGGAAGCGGTGTGAAAAGGCTCTGATGGAGAGCCAGGCGGGCTGTTGTGCTGGGGGTCCCCGTGTGCTGTGCTCGGAAGCCCGGTGAGCTGGGCTTCGGAGCCCGGTGTGCTGGGCTGAGCTGCTGGGGTGCCGTGTGGACAGGGTCTGCTGGGGAGCGGTGTGAACAGGCTCTGATGGAGAGCCAGGCGGGCTGTGCTGCGGTGTGCGGGGCTGCTGGCGAGCCGTGTAGACAGGCTCATCTGGGGAGCTTTGTGAACAGGCTCTGATGGAGAGCCAGGCGGGCTGTGGTGCTGGGGGCCCACGTGTGCTGTGCTGTGGAGGCCCGTGAGCTGGGCTGGGGAGCCCGTTGTGCTGGGCTGTGCATCTGGGGAGCCGTGTGGACAGGATCTGCTGGGGAGCGGTTTCAACAGGCTCTGATGGAGAGCCAGACGCGCTGTGGTGCTGGGGGGCCCCGTGTTCTGTGCTGGGGAGCCCGTTGATTTGGGCAGGAGAGCCCGGTGTGCTGGGCTGTGGTGCTGGGGAGCCGTGTGGACAGGCTCTGCCTGGGAGCGGTGTGAACAGGCTCTGATGGAGAGTCAGGCGGGCTGTGGTGCTGGGGGCCCCCGTGTGCTGTGCTGGGGAGCACGGTGAGCTTGGCTGCGGAGCCCGGTTTGCTGGGCTGTGCTGCTGGTGAGCCGTGTGGACAGGCTCTTCTGGGGAGCGGTGTGAACAGGCTCTGATGGAGAGCCAGACGCGCTGTGGTGCTGGGGGCCCCCGTGTGCTGTGCTGGGGAGCCCGTTGAGCTGGGCTGGGGAGCCCGGTGTGCTGGGCTGTGGTGCTGGGGAGCAGTGTGGAAAGGCATTGCTGGGGAGTGGTTTGAAAAGGATCTGCTGGACAGCCAGGCGGGCTGTGGTGCTGGGGGGCCCGGTGTGCCGTGATCGGGAGCCCGGTGAGTTGGGCTGTGGAGCCCGGTGTGCTGGGCTGTGGTGCTGCAGAGCCTTGTGGACAGGCTCAGCTGGGGAGCGGTGTGAACAGGCTCTGATGGAGAACCAGGCGGGCTGTGGTGCTGGGGCCCCCGGTGTGCTGTGATGGGGAGCCCGGTGAGCTGGGCTGCGGAGCCCGGTGTGCTGGGCTGAGCTGCTGGGGTGCCGTGTGGACAGCGTCTGCTGGGGAGCCGTGTGAACAGGCTCTGATGGAGAGCCAGGCGGGCTGTGCTGCGGTGTGCGTGGCTGCTGGGGAGCCGTGTAGACAGGCACTTCTGGGGAGCTTTGTGAACAGGCTCTGATGGAGTGCCAGGCGGGGTGTGGTGCTGGGGGCCCCCGTGTGCTGTACTGGGGAGCCCGGTGTGCTGGGCTGGGGAGCCCGGTGTGCTGGGCTGTGGTGCTTGGGAGCCGTGTGGACAGGCTCTGCTGGGGAGCGGTTTCAACAGGCTCTGTTGGAGAGCAAGGCGCGCTGTGGTGCTGGGGGCCCCCGTGTGCTGTGCTGGGGTGCCCGGTGAGCTGGGCTGGGGAGACCGGTGTGCTGGGCTGTGCTGCTGGGGAGCCATGTGGACAGGCTCTGCTGGGGAGTGATTTGAAAAAGTTCTGATTGAGAGCCAGGCGGGCTGTGCTGCTGGGGGCCCCCATGTGCTGTGCTGGGGATTCCGGTGTGCTGGGCTGTGGTGCTTGGGAGCCGTGTGGACAGGCTCTGCTGGGGAGTTGTGTGAACAGGCTCTACTGTAGAGCCAGGCGCGCTGTGTTGCTGGGGGCCCCCGTGTGCTGTGCTGGGGAGGCCCGTGAGCTGGGCTGGGGAGCCCGTTGTGCTGGGCTGTGCATCTGGGGAGCCGTGTGGACAGGATCTGCTGGGGAGCGGTTTCAACAGGCTCTGCTGGAGAGCAAGGCGCGCTGTGTTGCTGGGTGCCCCCGTGTGCTGTGCTGGGGAGGCCGGTGAGCTGGGCTGGGGAGCCCGGTGTGCTGGGCTGTGCTGCTTGGGAGCCGTGTGGACAGGCTCTGCTGGGGAGTGGTTTGAACAGGTTCTCTTGGGTACTGGTTTGAACAAGCTCTGCTGGAGAGCCAGGCGGGCTGTGGTGCTGGGGAGCCGTGTGGACAGGCTGTGCTGGGGAGAGGGTTGAGATGGCTCTGCAAGAGAGCCAGGCCGGCTGTGGTGCTGGGGGCCCTCCTGTGCTGTGCTGGGGTGCCCGGTGAGCTGGGCTGAGGAGCCCGGTGTGCTGGGCTGTGGTGCTGGGGAGCCGTGTGGACAGGCTCTGCTGGGGAGTGGTTTGAACAGGCTCTGCTGGGGAGCGGAGTGAACAGGCTCTGATGGAGAGCCAGGCGGGCTTTGGTGCTGGGAAGCCCCGTGTGCTGTGCTGGGGAGCCCGTTGAGTTGGGCTGGGGAGCCCGGTGTGGTGGGCTGTGGTGCTGGGGAGCCGTGTGGAAAGGCTCTGCTGGGGAGAGGGTTGAACAGGATCTGATGGAGAGCCAGGTGGGCTTTGGTGCTGGAGGGCCCCGTGTGCTGTGTTGGGGATCTCTTTGAGCTGGGCTGGGGAGCCCGGTGTGCTGGGCTGTGGTGCTGGAGAGCCGTGTGGACAGGCTCTGCTCGGGAGCGGTTTGAACAGGCTCTGCTCGAGAGCCAGGCGGGCCGTGGTGCTGGGGGGCCCCGTGTGCTGTGCTGGGGAGCCCGGTTAGCTGGGCAGAGGAGCCCGGTGAGCTGGGCTGTGGTGCTGGGTAGCCGTGTAGACAGGCTCTGCTGTCGAGTGGTTTGAACAGGCTCTGCTGGAGAGTCAGGCGGGCTATTGTGCTGGGGGGAGTCGTGTGCTGTGTTGGGGAGTCCGGTGTGCTGGGCTTTGGTGCTGGGGAGCCGTGTGGACAGGCACTGCTGGGGAGAGGGTTGAACAGGCTCTGATGGAGAGCCAGGCGGGCTGTGGTTCAGGGGAGCCCGGTGAGATGTGCTGGGGGGCCCCGTGTGCTGTGCCGGGGGGCCCGGTGTGCTGGGCTGGGGAGCCCCGTGTGCTGGGCTGTGGTGCTGGGGAGCCCGGTGTCCTGGACTGTGGCGATAGGGAGCCGTGTGGACAGGCTCTGCTGGGGAGCGGTGTGAACAGGCTCTTCTGGGGAGCGGTGTGAACAGACTCTGCTGGAGAGCAAGGCGGGCTGTGGTGCTGGGGAGCCGTGTGTACAGGCTGTGCTGGGGAGTGGTTTGAGATGGCTCTGCAGGAGAGCCAGGCGGGCTGTGGTGGTGGGGGCCCCCGTGTGATGTCCCGGGGAGCCCGGTGTTCTGGGCTGTGCTGCTGGGGAGCCGTGTGGACAGGCTCTGCTTGGGAGCGCTGTGACCATGCTCTGATGAAGAGCCAGGCGGGCTGTGGTGCTGGGCGGCCGCGTGTGCTGTCCTGGGGAGACCGGTGAGCTGGGCTGGGGAGCCCGGTGTGCTGGGCTCTGCTGCTGGGGAGCCGTGTAGACAGGCTCTGCTGGGGAGCCGTGTTGACAAGCTCTGCTTGGGAGCGTTGTGAACAGGCTCTGCTGGGGAGCCGTGTAGACAGGCTCTGCGGCGGAGCCATTCGGGCTGCGGTGCAGGGGGGCCCCGTGTGCTGTGCTGGGGTGCCCGGTGTGCTGGGCTGGGGAGCCCGGTGTGCTGGGCTGTGCTGCTGGGTTGCCGTGTGGACAGGCTCTGCTTGGGAGTGGTTTGAACAGGCTCTGATGGAGAGCCAGGCGGGCTGTGGTGTTGGGGGGCCCCGTGTGCTGTGATGGGGAGCTCGGTGTGCTGGGCTGGGGAGCCCCTTGTGCTGGGCTGTGGTGATGGGGAGCCCGGTGTGCTGGGCTGTGGTGATGGGGAGCCGTGTAGACAGGCTCTGCTGCGGAGCGGTGTGAACAGGCTCTGATGGAGAGCCAGACGGGCTGTGGTGCTGGGGGGCCCCGTGTGCTGTGCCGGGGGGCCCGGTGTGCTGGGCTGGGGAGCCCCGTGTGCTGGGCTGTGGTGCTGGGGAGCCCGGTGTCCTGGACTGTGGCGATAGGGAGCCGTGTGGACAGGCTCTGCTGGGGAGCGGTGTGAACAGGCTCTTCTGGGGAGCGGTGTGAACAGGCTCTGCTGGAGAGCCAGGCGGGCTGTGGTGCTGGGGAGCCGTTTGGACAGGCTGTGCTGGGGAGTGGTTTGAGATGGCTCTGCAGGAGAGCCAGGCGGGCTGTGGTACTGGGGGCCCCCGTGTGCTGTGCTGGGGAGCCCGGTTAGCTGGGTTGGGGAGCCCGGTCTGCAGGGCTGTGCTGCTGGGGAGCCGTATGGACAGTCTCTCCTGGGAAAAGTTTGAACAGGCTCTGATGGAGAGCCAGGCTTGCTGTGGTGTTGGGGGCCCACGTGTGCTTTGCTGGGGAGCCCGGTGAGCTGGGCTGGGGAGCCCGGTGTGCTGGGCTGTGCTGCTGGGGAGGCGTGTGGACAGGCTGTGGAGGGGAGTGGTTTGAACAGGCTCTGCTGGAGAGCCAGGCGAGGTGTGGTGCTGGGGGCCCCCGTATGCTGTGCTGGCAAGCCCGGTGTCCTAGGGTGTGCTGCTGGGGAGCCGTGTGTACCGGCTCTGCTGAGGAGCGGTGTGAACAGCCTCTGATGGAAAGCCAGGGGGGCTGTGGTGTTGGGGGCCTCCGTGTGCTGTGCTGGTGATGTGCTGGTGAGTCCGGTGAGCTGGGCTGGGGAGCCCGGTGTGCTGGGCTGTGCTGCTGGGGAGCCGTTTGGACAGGCTCTGCTGCGGAGCGCTGTGACCAGGCTCTGATGGAGAGCCAGGCGGGCTGTGGTGCTGGGGGGCCCCGTGTGCTGTGCTGGGGAGCCCGGTGAGCTGGGCTGGGGAGCCCGGTGTGCCGGGCTGTTGTGCTGGGGAGCCGTGTAGAAAGGCTGTGCTGTGGAGGGGTGTGAACAGGCTTTGTTGGAGAGCCAGGCAGGCTATGGTGGTGGGGGGCCCCGCGTGCTGTGCTGGGGAGCCCTGTGAGCTGGGCTGGGGAGCCCAGTGTGCTGGGCTGTGGTGCTTGGGAGCCGTGTGGACTCGCTCTGCTGGGGACTGGTTTGAACAGGCTCTGCTGGGGAGCGGAGTGAACAGGCTCTGATGGAGAGCCAGGCGGGCTGTGGTGCTGGGGGGCCCCGTGTGCTGTGCTGGGGAGCCGGGTGAGCTGGGCTGGGGAGCCCGATGTGCAGGGCTGTGGTGCTGGGGAGCCGTGTTGACAAGCTCTGCTGGGGAGAGGGTTGAACAGGCTCTGATGGAGAGCCAGGCGGGCTGTTGAGCTGGGTAGCGCCGTGTGCTGTGCTGGGGGGCCCCGTGTGCTGTGCTGGGGAACCCGATGAGTTGGGCTGGGTAGCCCGGTGTGCTGGGCTATGGTGCTGGGGAGCCCGGTGTGCTGGGCTGGGGAGCCCGGTGTGCTGGGCTGTGGTGCTGGGGAGCCGTGTGGACAGACTCTGCTGGGGAGCGGTGTGAACAGGCTCTGCTGGGAAGAGGGTTGAACAGGCCCTGATGGAGAGCAAGGCGGGCTGTGGTGCTGGGGGGCCCCGTGTGCTGTGCTTGGGAGCCCGGTGTGCTGGGCTGTGGTGCTGGGGAGCCTATGGATAGGCTCTGCTGGGGAGCCGTGTGGACAGGCTCTTCTGGAGAGCCAGGCGGGCTGTGCTGCGGTGTGCTGGGCTGTGGTGCTGGGGAGCCGTGTGGACAGGCTCTACTGGGGAGCGTTGTGAAAAGGTTCTGATGGAAAGCCAGCCGGGCTGTGGTGCTGGGGAGCCCGGTGAGCAGGGCTGGGGAGCCCGGTGTGCTAGGCTGTGGTGCAGGGGAGCAGTGTGGAAAGGCTCTGCTGTGGAGTGGTTTGAACAGGCTCTGCTGGAGACCAACGCGGGCTGTGGTTTTGGGGGCCCCCGTGTGCTGCGCTGGGGAGCCCGGTGAGCTGGGCTGGGGAGCCCGGTATGCTTGGCTGTGGTGCTGGATTGCCGTGTGGACAGGCTCTGCTGGGGAGTGGTTTGAACAGGCTCTGATGGAGAGCCATGCCGGCTCATGTGCTGGGCGGCCCCGTGTGCTGTGCTGGGGAGCCCGGTGTGCTGGGCTGGGGAGGCCCGTGTGCTGGGCTGTGGTGCTGGGGAGCCCGGTGTGCTGGGCTGGGGAGCCCGGTGTGCTGGGCTGTGGTGCTGGGGAGCCGTGTGGACAGGCTCTGCTGGGGAGCGGTGTGAACAGGCTAAGCTGGAGAGCCAGGCGGGCTGTGGTGCTGGGGGGCCCCGTGTGCTGTGCTGTGGAGCCCGGTGTGCTGGGCTGTTGATCTGGGGAGCTGTGTTGACAATCTCTTCTGGGGAGCGGTGTGGACAGGCTCTGATGGAGAGCCAGGTGGGCTGTGGTGCTGGGGAGCCTGTTGAGCTGGGCTGGGGAGCCCGGTGTGCTGGGCTGTGGTGCTGGGGAATCTTTTGAACAGGCTCTGCTGTGGAGAGGGTTGAACATGCTCTGATTTAGAGCCAGGCGGGCTTTGGTGCTGGGGGCCCCCGTGTGCTGTGCTGGGGAGCCCGTTTAGCTGGGCTGGGGAGCCCGGTGTGCTGGGGTGTGGTGCGTGCGAACCGTGTAGACAGGCTCTGCTGGGGAGCGGTGTGAACAGGCTCTGATGGAGAGCCAGGCGGGCTGTGGTGCTGGGGGCCCCCGTGTGCTGTGCTGGGGAGTCCGGTGAGGTGGGCTGGGGAGCCCGGTGAGCTGGGCTGTGCTGCTAGGAAGCCGTGTGGACAGGCTCTGCTGGGGAATGCTTTGAACAGGCTCTTCTGTAGAGCCAGGTGGGCTGTGGTGGTGGGGGCCCCCGTGTGATGTCCCGGGGAGCCCGGTGTTCTGGGCTGTGCTGCTGGGGAGCCGTGTAGACAGGCTCTGCTTGGGAGCGCTGTGACCATGCTCTGATGAAGAGCCAGGCGGGCTGTGGTGCTGGGCGGCCGCGTGTGCTGTCCTGGGGAGACCGGTGAGCTGGGCTGGGGAGCCCGGTGTGCTGGGCTCTGCTGCTGGGGAGCCGTGTAGACAGGCTCTGCTGGGGAGCCGTGTTGACAAGCTCTGCTTGGGAGCGTTGTGAACAGGCTCTGCTGGGGAGCCGTGTAGACAGGCTCTGCGGCGGAGCCATTCGGGCTGCGGTGCAGGGGGGCCCCGTGTGCTGTGCTGGGGTGCCCGGTGTGCTGGGCTGGGGAGCCCGGTGTGCTGGGCTGTGCTGCTGGGTTGCCGTGTGGACAGGCTCTGCTTGGGAGTGGTTTGAACAGGCTCTGATGGAGAGCCAGGCGGGCTGTGGTGCTGGGGGGCCCCGTGTGCTGTGATGGGGAGCTCGGTGTGCTGGGCTGGGGAGCCCCTTGTGCTGGGCTGTGGTGATGGGGAGCCCGGTGTGCTGGGCTGTGGTGATGGGGAGCCGTGTAGACAGGCTCTGCTGCGGAGCGGTGTGAACAGGCTCTGATGGAGAGCCAGACGGGCTGTGGTGCTGGGGGGCCCCGTGTGCTGTGCCGGGGGGCCCGGTGTGCTGGGCTGGGGAGCCCGGTGTGCTGGGCTGTGGTGCTGGGGAGCCCGGTGTGCTGGGCTGTGGTGCTGGGGAGCCGTGCAGACAGGCTCTGCTGGGGAGCGGAGTGAACAGTCTCTGATGGAGAGCCAGGCGGGCTGTGGTGCTGGAGGCCCCCGTGTGCTGTGCTGGGGAGCCCGGTTAGCTGGGCGGGGAGACCGTTGTGCAGGGCTGTGCTGCTGGGGAGCCGTGTTTACAGTCTCTTCTGGGGAGAGGTTTGAACAGGCTCTGATGGAGAGCCAGGCGCGCTGTGGTGCTGGGGGGCCAATTGTGCTGTGCTTGGGAGCCCGGTTAGCTGCGCTGGGGAGTCCGGTGTGCTGGGCTTTGTTGCTGGGGAGCCGAGTAGACAGGCTCTGCTTGGGAGCGGTGTGAACAGGCTCTGATGGAAAGCCAGGTGGCCTGTGGTGTTGGTGGCCCCCGTGTGCTTTGCTGGGGAGCCCGGTGAGCTGGGCTGGGGAGCCCGGTGTGCTGGGCTGTGCTGCTGGGGAGGCGTGTGGACAGGCTGTGCTGGGGATTGGTTTGAACAGGCTCTGCTGGAGAGCCAGGCGGGCTGTGGTGCTGGGGGCCCCCCGTGTGTTGTGCTGGGTAGCCCGGTTACCTGGGCTGGGGAGCCCGGTGTCCGAGGTTGTGCTGCTGGGGAGCCGTGTGGACCGGCTCTGCTGAGGCGCGGTGTGAACAGGCTCTGCTGGAGAGCCAGGCGGGCTGTGGTTTTGGCGGCCCCCGTGTGCTGTGCTGGGGAGCCCGGTGAGCTGGGCTGGGGAGCCCGGTGTTCTGGGCTGTGCTGCTGGGGAGGCTTGTGGACAGGCTGTGCTGGGGAGTGGTTTGAACAGGCTCTGCTGGAGAGCAACGCGGGTTGTGGTTCTGGGGGCCCCCGTGTGCTGTGCTGGGGGCCCCCGTGTGCTGTGCTGGGGAGGCCGGTGTGCTCGGCTGTGCTGCTGGGGAGCCGTGTGGACAGGCTCTGCTGGGGAGTGGTTTGAACAGGCTCTGCTGGATAGCCAGGCGGGCTGTGGTGCTGGGGGCCCCGTGTGCTGTGCTGCGGAGCCCGTTTAACTGGGATGTGGAGCCCGGTGTGCTGGGCTGTGGTGCTGGGGAGCCTTGTGGACAGGCTCTGCTGGGGAGCCGTGTGGACAGGCTCTGCTGGGGAGTGGTTTGAACAGGCTCTGCTCGAGAGCCAGGCGGGCTGTGGTGCTGGGGGGCCCCGTGTGCTGTGCTGGGGGGCATTGTGAGGTGGGCTGGGGAGACCGGTGTGCTGGGCTCTGCTGCTGGGGAGCCGTGTGGAAAGGCTCTGCTGGCGAGTGGTTTGAACAGGCTCTGATGGAGAGCCATGCGGGCTCATGTGCTGGGGGCCCCCGTGTGCTGTGCTGGGGAGCCCGGTGAGACGGGCTGGGGAGCCCGGTGTGCTGGGCTGTGGTGCTGGGGAGCAGTGTGGAAAGGCTCTGCTGTGGAGTGGTTTGAACAGGCTCTGCTGGAGACCAACGCGGGCTGTGGTGTTGGGGGCCCCCGTGTGCTGCGCTGGGGAGCCTGGTGAGTTGGGCTGGGGAGCCCGGTATGCTTGGCTGTGGTGCTCGATTGCCGTGTGGACAGGCTCTGCTGGGGAGTGGTTTGAACAGGCTCTGATGGAGAGCCATGCGGGCTCATGTGCTGGGCGGCCACGTGTGCTGTGCTGGGGAGGCCCGTGTGCTGGGCTGTGGTGCTGGGGAGCCCGGTGTGCTGGGCTGGGGAGGCCCGTGTGCTGGGCTGTGGTGCTGGGGAGCCCGGTGTGCTGGGCTGAGGAGCCCGGTGTGCTGAGCTGTGGTGCTGGGGAGCCGTGTGGACAGGCTCTGCTGGGGAGCGGTGTGAACAGCCTAAGCTGGAGAGCCAGGCGGGCTGTGGTGCTGGGGGGCCCCGTGTGCTGTGCTGGGGAGCCCGGTGTGCTGGGCTGTTCATCTGGGGAGCCGTGTGGACAATCTCTTCTGGGGAGCGGTGTGGACAGGCTCTGATGGAGAGCCAGGCGGGCTGTGGTGCTGGGAGCCCGTGTGCCTTGCTGGGGATCCCGGTGACATCGGCTGGGGAGCCCGGTGTGCTGGGCTCTGCTGCTGGGGAGCCCTGTGGACAGGCTCTACTGGGGAGCCGTGTTTACAAGCTCTGCTTGGGAGCGTTGTGAACAGGCTCTGCTGGGGAGCGGTGTGAACAGGCTCTGCTGGGGAGCGGTGTGAACAGGCACTGATGGAGAGCCAGGCGGGTTGTGGTGCTGGGGGGCCCAGTGTGCCGTGATCGGGAGCCCGGTGAGCAGGGCTGGGGAGCCTGGTGTGCTGGGCTGTGCTGCTGGGGAGCCTTGTAGACATTCTCTCCTGCGGAGCGGTGTGAACAGGCTCTTTTGGAGAGCCAGGCGGCCTGTAGTGCTGGGGGCCCCCGTGTGCTGTGCTAGGCGGACCGGTGAACTGGGCTGGGGAGCCCGGTGTGCTGGGCTCGGGAGCCCGGTGTGCTGGGCTGTGGTGCTTGGGAGCCGTGAGGACAGGCTCTGCTGGGGAGCGGTGTGAACAGGCTCTGATGGAGAGCCAGGCGGGCTGTGGTGCTGGGGGGCCCCGTGTGCTGTGCTGGGGAGCTCGGTGTGCTGGGCTGGGGAGCCCGGTGTGCTGGGCTGTTGTGCTGGCGAGCCGTGTTGACAGGCTCTGCTGGGGAGTTGTGTGAACAGGCTCTACTGTAGAGCCAGGCGGGCTGTGGTGCTGGGGGCCCCCGTGTGCTGTGCTGGGGAGTCCGGTGAGGTGGGCTGGGGAGCCCGGTGAGCTGGGCTGTGCTGCTAGGAAGCCGTGTGGACAGGCTCTGCTGGGGAATGCTTTGAACAGGCTCTTCTGTAGAGCCAGGTGGGCTGTGGTGGTGGGGGCCCCCGTGTGATGTCCCGGGGAGCCCGGTGTTCTGGGCTGTGCTGCTGGGGAGCCGTGTGGACAGGCTCTGCTTGGGAGCGCTGTGACCATGCTCTGATGAAGAGCCAGGCGGGCTGTGGTGCTGGGCGGCCGCGTGTGCTGTCCTGGGGAGACCGGTGAGCTGGGCTGGGGAGCCCGGTGTGCTGGGCTCTGCTGCTGGGGAGCCGTGTAGACAGGCTCTGCTGGGGAGCCGTGTTGACAAGCTCTGCTTGGGAGCGTTGTGAACAGGCTCTGCTGGGGAGCCGTGTAGACAGGCTCTGCGGCGGAGCCATTCGGGCTGCGGTGCAGGGGGGCCCCGTGTGCTGTGCTGGGGTGCCCGGTGTGCTGGGCTGGGGAGCCCGGTGTGCTGGGCTGTGCTGCTGGGTTGCCGTGTGGACAGGCTCTGCTTGGGAGTGGTTTGAACAGGCTCTGATGGAGAGCCAGGCGGGCTGTGGTGTTGGGGGGCCCCGTGTGCTGTGATGGGGAGCTCGGTGTGCTGGGCTGGGGAGCCCCTTGTGCTGGGCTGTGGTGATGGGGAGCCCGGTGTGCTGGGCTGTGGTGATGGGGAGCCGTGTAGACAGGCTCTGCTGCGGAGCGGTGTGAACAGGCTCTGATGGAGAGCCAGGCGGGCTGTGGTGCTGGGGGGCCCCGTGTGCTGTGCTGGGGAGCCCGGTGTGCTGGGCTGTGGTGCTGGGGAGCCGTGTGGACAGGCTGTGCTGGGGAGTGGTTTGAAAAGGGTCTGCTGGAGAACCAGGCGGGCTGTGGTGCTGGGGGCCCCCATGTGCTGTGCTGGGGAGCCCGGTGAGCTGGGCTGAGGAGCCCGGTGTGCTGGGCTGTGGTGCTGGGGAGCCGTGTGGACAGGCTCTGCTGAGGAGCGGTGTGAAATGGCTCTGATGGAGAGCCAGGCGGGCTGTGGTGCTGGGGGGCCCCTTGTTCTGTGCTGGGGAGCCCCTTCAGCTGGGCTGGCGAGCCCGGTGTGCTGGGCTGTGGTTCTGGGGAGCCGTGTACACAGGCTCTGATTGAGAGCCAGGCGGGCTGTGGTGCTGGGGAGCCCGTTGAGCTTGGCTGGGGAGCCCGGTGTGCTGGGCTGTGGTGCTGGGGAGCTGTGTGGACAGGCTCTGCTGGGGAGTGGTTTGAACAGGCTCTGATGGAGAGCCAGGCGGGCTGTGGTGCTGGGGGCCCCCATGTGCTGTGCTAGGGGGGCCGTTGAGTTGGGCTGGGGAGCCCAGTGTGCTGGGCTGTGGTGCTGGGGAGCCGTGTAGACAGGCTCTGCTGGGGAGCGGTGTGAACAGGCTCTGCTGGGGAGCGGTGTGAACAGGCACTGATGGAGAGCCATGCCGGATGTGGTGCTGGGGGCCCCCGTGTGCTGTGCTGGGGAGCCCGGTGAGCTGGGCCGAGGAGCCCGGTGTGCTGGGCTGTGGTGCTGGGTAGCCGTGTGGACAGACTCTGCTGGGGACTGGTTTGAACAGTCTCTGCTGGAGAGCCAGGCGGGCTGTGGTGCTGGGGAGCCGTGTGGACAGGCTGTGCTGGGGAGTGGTTTCAACAGGCTCTGATGCAGAGCCAGGCAGGCTGTATTGCTGGGGGGCCCCGTGTGCTGTGCTGGGGAGGCCGGTGTGCTGGGCTGTGGTGCTGGTGAGCCGTGTGGACAGGCTGTCCTGGCGAGCTGTGTGAACAGGCTCTGATGGAGAGCCAGGCGGGCTGTGGTGCTGGGGGGCATCGTTTTCTGTGGTGGGGAGCCCGGTGAGCTGGGCTGCGGAGCCCGGTGTGCTGGGCTGTGCTGCTGGGGAGGCGTGTGGACCGGCTCTGCTGGGGAGCGGTGTGAAAGGGATCTGATGGAGAGCCAGGTGGGCTGTGGTGCTGGGGGGCCCCCGTTTGCTGTGCTGGGGACCCCGGTGAGCTTCGCGGACGAGCCCGGTTTGCTGGGCTGTGCTGCTTGGGAGCCGTGTGGACAGGCTCTGCATGGGAGTGGTTTGAACAGACTCTGATGGAGAGCCAGGCGGGCTGTTGTGCTTGGGGGCCCCCTTTTCTGTGCTGGGGAGCCCGGTGAGCTGGGCTGGGAAGCCCGGTGTCCTGGGCTGTGCTGCTGGGGAGCCCTGTGGAAAGGCTCTGCTGGGGAGTGGCTTGAAAAGGCTCTGCTGGAGAGCCAGGCGCGCTGTGGTGCTGGGGGCCCCCGTATGCTGGGCTGGGGAGCCCGGTGTGCTGGGCTGTGCTGCTGGGGAGCCGTGTGGACAGGCTGTGCTTGGGAGTGGTTTGAACAGGTTCTGCTGGAGAAACAGGCGGGCTGTGGTTCTGGGGGCCCCCGTGTGCTGTGCTGGGGAGACCAGTGAGCTGGGCTGGGGAGCCCGGTGTGCTGGGCTGTGCTGCTGGGGAGCCGCGTGGACAGGCTCTGCTGGGGAGCGGTTTGAACAGGCTCTGCTGGAGAGCAAGGCGCGCTGTGTTGCTGGTGGCCACCGTGTGATGTGCTGGGGAGACCGGTGAGCTGGGCTGTGCTGCTGGGGAGCCGTGTAGACATGTTCGGCTGGGGAGCGGTGTGAACAGGCTCTGATGGAGAGCCAGGCGGGCTGTGGTGCTGGGGGCCCCCGTGTGCTGTGCTGGGGAGCCCGGTGAGCTTGGCTGGGGAGCCCGGTGTGCTGGGCTGTGGTGCTGGGGAGCCGTGTAGACAGGCTCTGCTGGAGAGCCAGGCGGGCTGTGGTGCTGTGGGCCCCCGTGTGCTGTGCTGGGGAGCCCGGTGTGCTGGGCTGTGGTGCTGGGGAGCCGTGTGGACAGGCTCTGCTGGGGGGTGGTGTGGACAGGCTCTGCTGTGGGGCGGTGTGGACAGGCTCTGCTGGATAGCCAGGCGGGCTGTGCTGCGGTGTGCTAGGCTGTGCTGCTGCGGAGCCGTGTAGACAGGCTCTGCTGGGGAGCGGTGTGAACAGGCTCTGCTGGAGAGCAAGGCGCGCTGTGTTGCTGGGGGCCCCCGTGTGGAGGGGAGTCCGGTGAGGTGGGCTTCGGAGCCCGGTGTGCTGGGCTGTGGTGCTGGGTTGCCGTGTGGACAGGCTCTGCTTGGGAGTGGTTTCAACAGGCTCTGATGGAGAGCCAGGCGGGCTGTATTGCTGGGGGCCCCCGTGTGCAGGGGAGCCCGGTGAGCTGGGCTTCGGAGCACGGTGTGCTGGGCTGTGGTGCTGGGTTGCCGTGTGTACAGGCTCTGCTGGCGAGTGGTTTGAACAGGCTCTGCTGGGGAGCGGAGTGAACAGGCTCTGATGGAGAGGCAGGCGGGATGTGGTGCTGGGGGGCCCCGTGTGCTGTGCTGGGGATCTCGTTGAGCTTGGTTGGGGAGCCCGGTGTGCTGGGCTGTGGTGCTGTGGAGCCGTGTGGACAGGCTCTGCTGGGGAGTGGTTTGAAAAGGCTCTGCTCGAGAGCCAGGCGGGTTGTGGTGGTGGGGGGCCCCATGTGCCGTGCTCGGGAGCCCGGTGAACTGGGCTGGGGTGCCTGGTGTGCTGGGCTGTGCTGCTGGGGAGCCGTGTAGACAGGCTCTGCCGGGGAGCGGTCTGAACAGGCTCTGATGGAGAGCCAGGCGGGCTGTCGTGCTGGGGGGCCCCGTGTGCTGTTCTGGGCAGCCCTGTGAGCTTGGCTGGGGAGCCAGGTGTGTTGGGCTGGGGAGCCCGGTGTGCTGGGCTGGGGAGCCCGGTGTGCAGGGCTGTGGTGCTGGGGAGCTGTGCAGACAGGCTCTGCTGGGGAGCCATTCGGGCTGTGGTGCTGGGGGGCCCCGTGTGCTGTGCTGGGGAGCCCGGTGAGCTGGGCTGGGAAGCCCGGTGTCCTGGGCTTTGCTGCTGGGGAGCCCTGTGGAAAGGCTCTGCTGGGGAGTGGCTTGAAAAGGCTCTGCTGGAGAGCCAGGCGCGCTGTGGTGCTGGGGGCCCCTGTATGCTGGGCTGGGGAGCCCGGTGTGCTGGGCTGTGCTGCTGGGGAGCCGTGTGGACAGGCTGTGCTTGGGAGTGGTTTGAACAGGTTCTGCTGGAGAAACAGGCGGGCTGTGGTTCTGGGGGCCCCCGTGTGCTGTGCTGGGGAAACCAGTGAGATGGGCTGGGGAGCCCGGTGTGCTGGGCTGTGCTGCTGGGGAGCCGCGTGGACAGGCTCTGCTGGGGAGCGGTGTGAACAGGCTCTGCTGGAGAGCCAGGCGGGCTGTGCTGCGGTGTGCTGGGCTGTGCTGCTGGAAAGCCGTGTAGACAGGCTCTGCTGCGGAGCGGTGTGAACAGGATCTGCTGGTGAGCGGAGTGAACAGGCTCTGATCGAGAGTCAGGCGGGCTGTGGTGTTTGGGGGTCCCGTGTGCTGTGCTGGGTAGCCCGTTGAGGAAGGCTGGGGAGCCCAGTGTTCTGGGCTGTCGTGCTGGGGAGTTGTGTGGACAGGCTCTGCTGGGGAGCGGTGTGAAATGGCTCTGATGGAGAGCCAGGCGGGCTGTTGTGCTGGGGGCCCCCGTGTGCTGTGCTCGGGAGCCCGTAGAGCTTGGCTGGGGAGCCCGGTGTGCTGGGATTTGGTGCTGGCGAACCGTGTAGAATGACTCTGCTGCGGAGCGGTGTGAACAGGCTCTGATGGAGAGCCAGGCGGGTTGTGGTGCTGGGGGCCCCCGTGTGGTTTGCTGGGGCGCCCGGTGAGCTGGGCTGGGGAGCCCGGTGTGCTGGGCTGTGGTGCAGGCAAACCGTGTAGACAGGCTCTTCTGGGGGGCCCCGTGTGCTGTGCTGGGGAGCCCGGTGAGCTTGGCCGGGGAGTCCGGATTGCTGGGCTGTGGTGCTGGGGAGCCGTGTGGACAGGCTCTGCTGGGGAGTGGTTTGAACAGGATCTGCTGAAGAGCCGGGCGGGCTGTGGTTGTGGCGGGCCCCGTGTGCTGTGCTGGGGAGCCCGTTGAGCTGGGCTGGGGAGCCCGGTGTGCTGGGCAGTGGTGCTGGGGAGCCGTGTGGACATGCCCTGCTGAGGAGCGGTGTGGACAGGCTCTGATGGAGACACAGGCGGGCTGTGGTGCTGGGGGGCCCCGTGTGCTGTGCTGGGGAGCCCGGTGAGCTGGGCTGGGGAGCCCGGTGTGCTGTGCTGTGGTGCTGGGGAGCCGTGTCGACAGGCTCTGCTCCGGAGCGGTGTGAACAGGCTCTTTTGGAGAGCCCAGGCGGGCTGTGGTGCTGGGGGCCCCCGTGTCCTGTGCTGGGCGGCCTGGTGAGCTGGGCTGAAGAGCCCGGTGCGCTGGCCTGTGGTGCTGGGGAGCTGTGTGGACAGGCTCTTCTGGGGGGTGGTTTGAACAGGCTCTGTTGGAGAGCCAGGCGGGCTGTGGTGCCGGGGGGCCCCGTGTTCTGTGCTGGGGACCCTGGTGAGCATGGCTGGGGAGCCCGTTGTGCTGGGCTGTGCTGCTGGGGAGCTGTGTGGACAGGCTCTGCCGGGGAGCGGTGTGAAAAGGATCTGATGGAGAGCCAGCCGGGCTGTGGTGCTGGGGGCGCCCGTGTGCTGTGCTCGGGAGCCCAGTGAGCTGGGCTTCGGAGCCCAGTGTGCTGGGCTGTGGTGTTGGGAAGCCGTGTGGACAGGCTCTGATGGGGAGAGGGTTGAACAGGCTCTGATGGAGAGTCAGGCGGGCTGTGGTGCTGGGGGGCCCCGTGTGCTGTGCTGGGGAGCCCGTTGAGCTGGGCTGGGGAGCCCGGTGTGTTGGGCTGTGGTGCTGGGGAGCCGTGTCTACAGGCTATGCTGGCGAGTGGTTTGAACAGGCTCTGCTGGGGAGCGGAGTGAACAGGCTCTGATGGAGAGTCAGGCGGGCTGTGGTGCTGGGCGGCCCCGTGTGCTGTGCTGGGGAGCCCGTTGAGCTGGGCTGGGGAGCCCGGTGTGCTGGACTGTGGTGCTGGGGAGCCGTGTAGACAGGCTCTTCTGCGGAGTGGTGTGAACAAGCTCTGATTGAGAGCCAGGCAGGCTGTGGTGCTGGTGGGCCCCGTGTGCTGTGCTGGTGAGCCCGTTGAGCTGTGCTGGGGAGCCCGGTGTGCTAGGCTGCTGTGCTGGGGAGCCGTGTGGACAAGCTCTGGTGGGGATTGGTTTGAATAGGCTCTGCTGGAGAGCAAGGCGGGCTGTGGTCCTGGGGGGCCCCGTGTGCTGTGCTTGGGAGCCCGGTGAGCTGGGGTGGGGAGCCCGGTGTGCTGGGCTATGGTGCTGGGGAGCCGTGTCGACAGGCTCTGCTGCGGAGCGGTGTGAACAGGCACTGATGGAGAGCCAGGAAGGCTGTGGTGCTGGTGGGCCCCGTGTGCTGTGCTGGTGACCCCGTTGAGCTGTGCTGGGGAGCCCGGTGTGCTAGGCTGCTGTGCTGGGTAGCCGTGTGGACAGGCTCTGGTGGGGATTGGTTTGAAAAGGCTCTGCTGGAGAGCCAGGCGGGCTCTGGTGCTGGGGGCCCCCGTGTGCTGTGCTTGGGAGCCCTGTGAGCTGGGCTGGGGAGCCCCGTGTGCTGGGCTGTGGTGCTGGGTAGCCCGGTGTGCTGGACTGTGGTGATGGGGAGCCGTGTAGACAGGGTCTGCTGGCGAGCCATTTGGGCTGTGGTGCTGGGGAGCCCGGTGTGCTGGGCTGTGGTGCTGGGGAGCCGTGTGGACAGGCTGTGCTGGGGAGTGGTTTGAGAAGGCTCTGCAGGAGAGCCAGGCGGGCTGTGGTGCTGGGGGCCCCCCTGTGCTGTGCTGGGGTGCCCGTTGAGCTGGGCTGAGGAGCCCAGTGTGCTGGGCTGTGGTGCTGGGGAGCCGTGTGGACAGGCTCTGCTGGGGAGCGGTGTGAAAACGCTCTGATGGAGAGCCAGGCGGGCTGTGGTCCTGTGGGGGCCCCGTGTGCTGTGCTGGGGAGCCCGGTGAGCGGGGCTGGGGAGCCCGGTGTTCTTGGCTTTGGTGCTGGGGAGCCGTGTAGACAGGCTCTGCTGCGGAGCGGTGTGAACAGGCTCTGATGGAGAGCCAGGCGGGCTGTGGTGCTGGGGGGCCCCGTGTTCTGTGCTGGGGACCCTGGTGAGCTGGGCTGGGGAGCCCGGTGTGCTGGGCTTTGCTGCTGGGGAGCCGTGTGGACAGGCTCTGTCGGGGAGCGGTGTGAAAAGGCTCTGATGGAGAGCCAGCCGGGCTGTGGTGCTGGGGGCCCCCGTGTGCTGTGCTCGGGAGCCCAGTGAGATGGGCTTCGGAGCCCAGAGTGCTGGGCTTTGGTGCTGGGAAGCCGTGTGGACTGGCTCTCATGGGGAGAGGGTTTAACAGGCTCTGATGGAGAGCCAGGCGGGCTGTGGTGCTGGGGGCCCCCGTGTGCTGTTCTGGGGAGCCCGGTGTTCTGGGCTGTTCTGCTGGGGAGCCGTGTGGACAAGTTCTGCTGCGGAGCGCTGTGAAATGGCTCTGATGGAGAGCCAGGCAGGCTGTGGTGCTGGGGGGCCCCGTGTGCTGTGCTGGGGAGCCCGGTGAGCATGGCCGGGGAGTCCGGTTTTCTGGGCTGTGCTGCTGGGGAGCAGCGTGGACAGGCTCTGCTGGGGAGCGGTGTGAACAGGCTATGCTGGAGAGCCAGGCGGGCTGTGCTCCTGGGGAGTCGTGTGAACAGGCTCTAATGGAGAGCCAGGCGGGCTGTGGTGCTGGGGGGCCCCGTGTGCCGTGCTCTGGAGCCCGGTGTGCTTGGCTGTGCTGCTGGGGAGCCGTGTGGACAGGCTCTGCTGGGGAGCGGTTTGAACAGGCTCTGCTTGAGAGCAAGGCGCGCTGTGTTGCTGGTGGCCCCCGTGTGCTATGCTGGGGAGCCCGGTGAGCTGGGCTGGGGAGCCCGGTGTGCTGGGCTGTGTTGCTGGGGAGCCGTGTGGACAGGCTCTCCTTGGGAGTGGTTTGAACAGGCTCTGCTGGAGAGCCAGGCGGGCTTAGGTGCTGGGGGCCCCCGTGTGCTGTGCTGGGGAGCCCGGTGAGATGGGCTGGATAGCCCGGTGTGCTGGGCTGTCTTGCTGGGGAGCCGTGTACATAGGCTCTGCTGGGGAGTGGTGTGAAGAGGCTCTGCTGGAGAGTCAGGCGGGCTGTGGTGCGTTGTGCTGGGCTGTGCTGCTGGGGAGCAGCGTGGACAGGCTCTGCTGGGGAGCGGTTTGAACTGGCTCTGATGGAGAGTCAGGCCGGCGGTGGTGCTCGGGGGCATCGTGTTCTGTGATGGGAAGGCCTGTGAACTGGGCTGTGCTGCTGGGGAGCCATGTGGACAGGCTCTGCTAGGGAGCGGTGTGAACAGGCTCTGATGGAGAGCCAGGCGGGCTGTGGTGGTGGGGGGCCCCGTGTGCTGTGCTGGGGATCCCGGTGAGGTGGGCTCGGGAGCCCGGTGTGCTTTGCTGTTGTGCTGGGGAGCCTCGTAGACAGGTTCTGCTGCGGAGCGGTGTGAACAGGATCTGCTGGTGAGCGGAGTGAACAGGCTCTGATGGAGAGTCAGGTGGGCTGTGGTGTGCTGTGCTGGGTAGCCCGTTGAGGAAGGCTGGGGAGCCCAGTGTTCTGGGCTGTCGTGCTGGGGAGTTGTGTGGACAGGCTCTGCTGGGGAGCGGTGTGAAATGGCTCTGATGGAGAGCCAGGCGGGCTGTTGTGCTGGGGGCCCCCGTGTGCTGTGCTCGGGAGCCCGTAGAGCTTGGCTGGGGAGCCCGGTGTGCTGGGATGTGGTGCTGGCGAACCGTGTAGAAAGACTCTGCTGCGGAGCGGTGTGAACAGGCTCTGATGGAGAGCAAGGCAGGTTGTGGTGCTGGGGGCCCCCGTGTGGTTTGCTGGGGCGCCCGGTGAGCTGTGCTGGGGAGCCCGGTGTGCTGGGCTGTGGTGCAGGCAAACCGTGTAGACAGGCTCTGCTGGGGGGCCCCGTGTGCTGTGCTGGGGAGCCCGGTGAGCTTGCCCGGGGAGTCCGGATTGCTGGGCTGTGGTGCTGGGGAGCCGTGTGGACAGGCTCTGCTGGGGAGTGGTTTGAACAGGATCTGCTGCAGAGCCGGGCGGGCTGTGGTTGTGGCGGGCCCCGTGTGCTGTGCTGGGTAGCCCGGTGAGCTGGGCTGGGGAGCCCGGTGTGCTGGGCATTGGTGCTGGGGAGCCGTGTGGACATGCTCTGTTGAGGAGCGGTGTGGACAGGCTCTGATGGAGACACAGGCGGGCTGTGGTGCTGGGGGGCCCCGTGTTCTGTGCTGGGGACCCCGTTGATCATGGCTGGGGAGCCCGGTGTGCTGGGCTGTGGTGCTGGGGAGCCGTGTGGCACAGGCTCTGCTGGGGAGCGGTGTGAACAGGCCATGATGGAGAGCCAGGCGGGATGTGGTGTTGGTGGCCCCCGTGTGCTGTGCTGGGGAGCACGGTGAGCTTGGCCGGGGAGCCCGGTGTGCTGGGCATTGGTGCTGGTGAGCCGTGTGGACATGCTCTGTTGAGGAGCGGTGTGGACAGGCTCTGATGGAGAGCCAGGCGGGCTGTGATGCTGGGCGCCCCCGTGTGATGTGTTGGGGGGACCGGTGAGGTGGGCTGGGGACCCCAATGTGCTGGGCTGTGGTGCTGGGGAGCCGTGTCGACAGGCTCTGCTGGGGAGCGGTGTGAATAGGCTCTGCTGGAGAGCCAGGCGGGCCGTGGTGTTGGGGGCTCCCGTGTGCTGTGCTGGGGAGCCCGGTGAGCTGGGCTCTGCTGCTGGGGAGCCATGTAGACAGGCTCTGCTGGGGAGCAGTGTGAACAGGCTCTGCTGGAGAGCCAGGCGGGCTGTGGTGCTGGGGAGCCGTGTGGACAGGCTCTGCTGGGGAGTGGTTTAAACAGTCTCTGCTGGAGAGCCAGGCGGGCTGTGGTGCTGTGGGGCCCGCGTGTGCTGTGCTGTGGAGCCCGGTGAGCTGGGCTGGGGAGCCCGGTGTGCTGGGCTGTGGTGCTGGGGAGCCGTGTAGACCGGCTCTGCTGCGGAGCGATGTGAACAGGCTCTTATGCAGCGCCAGGCGGGCTGTAGTGCTGAGGGGCCCCGTGTGCTGTGCTGGGGAGCCCGGTGAGCTGTGCTGTGGTGCTGGGGAGCCGTGTGAAGAGGCTCTGATGGAGAGCCAGGCGGGCTGTGGTGCTGGGGGCCCCCGTGTGCTGTGCTGGGGATCCCGGTCTGCTGGGCTGTGGTGCTGGGGAGCCGTGTGGACAGGCACTGCTGAGGAGAGTTTTGTACAGGCTCTGATGGAGAGCCAGGCGGGCTGTGGTGTTTGGGGGTCCCGTGTGCTGTGCTGGGTAGCCCGTTGAGGAAGGCTGGGGAGCCCAGTGTTCTGGGCTGTCGTGCTGGGGAGTTGTGTGGACAGGTTTTGCTGGGAAGTGGTTTGAACAGGCTCTGCTAGAGAGCCAGGCGGGCTGTGTTGCTGGGGGCCCCCGTGTCCAGTGCTGGGGAGGCCGGTTAGCTGGTGCTGGGGAGCCCGGTGTGCTGGGCTGTGGTGCTGGGGAGCCGTGTGGACAGGCTCTGCTGGAGATCCAGGTGGGCAGTGGTGCTGGTGGCCACCGTGTGCTGTGCTTGGGAGCCCGGTGTGCTGGGCTGTGCTGCTGGGGAGCCGTGTGGACAGGCTCTGATGGAGAGCCAGGCGGGCTGTGGTGCTGGGGGCCCCGGTGTTCTTTGCTGCGGAGCACGGTGAGCTGTGCTGGGGAGCCCGGTGTGCTGGGCTGTGCTGCTGGGGAGCCGTGTGAAGAGGCTCTGATGGAGAGCCAGGCGGGCTGTGGTGCTGGGGGCCCCCGTGTGCTGTGCTGGGGATCCCGGTGTGCTGGGCTGTGGTGCTGGGGAGCCGTGTGGACAGGCACTGCTGAGGAGAGTTTTTTACAGGCTCTGATGGAGAGCCAGGCGGGCTGTTGTGCTGGGAAGTCCCGTGTGCTTTGCTGGGGGGGCCCGTGTGCTGTGCTGGGGGTCCCCGTGTGCTTTGCTGGGGAGCCCGTTGAGCTTGGCTGGGGAGCCCGGTGTGCTGGGCTGTGGTGCTGGGGAGCCGTGTGGACAGGCTCTGCTGAGGGAGTGGTTTGAACAGGCTCTGCTCGAGAGCCAGGCGGGCTGTGGTGCTGGGGGGCCCCGTGTGCAGTGCTGGAGAGCCCGGTGAGCTGGGCTGTGGTGCTGGGGATCCGTGTAGACAGGTTCTGCTGCGGAGGTGTGTGAACAGGCTCTGATGGAGAGCCAGGCGGGCTGTGATGCTGGGCGCCCCCGTGTGATGTGTTGGGGGGACCGGTGAGGTGGGCTGGGGACCCAAATGTGCTGGGCTGTGGTGCTGGGGAGCCGTGTCGACAGGCTCTGCTGGGGAGCGGTGTGAACAGGCTCTGCTGGAGAGCCAGGCGGGCCGTGGTGCTGGGGGCTCCCGTGTGCTGTGCTGGGGAGCCCGGTGAGCTGGGCTCTGCTGCTGGGGAGCCATGTAGACAGGCTCTGCTGGGGAGCAGTGTGAACAGGCTCTGCTGTAGAAACAGGCGGGCTGTGGTTCTGGGGGCCCCCGTGTGCTGTGCTGGGGAGACCAGTGAGCTGGGCTGGGGAGCCCGGTGTGCTGGGGTGTTCTGCTGGGGAGCCGCGTGTACAGGCTCTGCTTTGGAGCGGTGTGAACAGGCTCTGCTGGAGAGCCAGGTGGGCTGTGCTGCGGTGTGCTGGGCTGTGCTGCTGGAAAGCCGTGTAGACAGGCTCTGCTGGGGAGCGGTTTGAACAGGCTCTGCCGGAGAGCAAGGCGCGCGGTGTTGCTGGTGGCCACCGTGTGATGTGCTGTTGAGACCGGTGAGCTGGGCTGTGCTGCTGGGGAGCCGTGTAGACATGTTCGGCTGGGGAGCGGTGTGAACAGGCTCTGATGGAGAGCCAGGCGGGCTGTGGTGCTGGGGGCCCCCGTGTGCTGTGCTGGGGAGCCCGGTGAGCTTGGCTGGGGAGCCCGGTGTGCTGGGCTGTGGTGCTGGGGAGCCGTGTAGACAGGCTCTGCTGGGGAGCGTTGTAAACAGGCTATGCTGGAGAGCCAGGCTGGCTGTGGTGCTGTGGGCCCCCGTGTGCTGTGCTTTGGAGCCCGGTGTGCTGGGCTGTGGTGCTGGGGAGCCGTGTGGACAGGCTCTTCTGGGGGGCGGTGTGGACAGGCTCTGCTGGAAAGCCAGGCGGGCTGTGCTGCGGTGTGCTAGGCTGTGCTGCTGCGGAGCCGTGTAGACAGGCTCTGCTCTGGAGCCATTCGGGCTGTGGTGCTGGGGGGCCCCGTCTGCTTTGCTGGGGAGCCCGGTGTGCTGGGCTGAGCTGCTGGGGTGCCGTGTGTAGAGGGTCTGCTGGGAAGCGGTGTGAAAAGGCTCTGATGGAGAGCCACGCGGGCTGTGGTGCTGGGGGGCCCCAGTGTGCTGTGCTCGGTAGCCCGGTTAGCTGGGCTGCGGTGCCCGGTGTGCTGGGCTGAGCTGCTGGGGTGCCGTGTGGACAGGGTCTGCTGGGAAGCGGTGTTAACAGGCTCTGATGGAGAGCCGGGCGGGCTGTGGTGCTGGGCGGCCCCGTGTGCTGTGCTCAGAAGCCCGGTGAACTGGGCTGCGGAGCCAGTTGTGCTGGGCTGAGCTGCTGGGGTGCCGTGTGGACAGCGTCTGCTGGGGAGCCGTGTGAACAGGCTCTGATGGAGAGCCAGGCGGGCTGTGCTGCGGTGTGCGGGGCTGCTGGGGAGCCGTGTAGACAGGCACTTCTGGGGAGCTTTGTGAACAGGCTCTGATGGAGAGCCAGGCGGGGTGTGGTGCTGGGGGCCCCCGTGTGCTGTACTGGGGAGCCCGGTGAGCTGGGCTGGGGAGCCCGGTGTGCTGGGCTGTGCTGCTGGTGAGCCGTGTGGACAGGCTCTCCTGGGGAGTGGTTTGAACAGGCTCTGATGGAGAGCCAGGCGGGCTGTGGTGCTGGGGGGCCCCGTGATCTGTGCTGGGGAGCCCGGTGAGCTGTGCTGCGGGCCCCCGTGTGCTTTGCTGGGGAGCCCGGTTAGCTGGGCCGAGGAGCCCGGTGTGCTGGGCTGTGGTGCTGGGGAGTTGTGTGGACAGGCTCTGCTGGGGACTGGTTTGAACAGGCTCTGCTGGAGAGCCAGGCGGGCTGTGGTGCTGGGGGGCCCCGTGTGCTTTGCTGGGGAGCCCTGTGAGCTGGGCTGGGGAGCCCGGAGTGCTGGGCTTTTGTGCTTCGGAGCCGTGTAGACAGGCTCTGCTGCGGACGGGTGTGAACAGGCTCTGATGGAGAGCAGGCGGGCTGTGGTGCTGGGGGCGCCCGTGTGCTGTGCTCAGGAGCCCGTTGAGCTTGGCTGGTAAGCCCGGTGTACTGTGCTGTGGTGCTGGGGAGCTTTGTAGAAAGGCTTTGCTGGGGAGTGGTGTGAACAGGCTCTGTTGGAGAGCCAGGCGGGCTGTGGTGTTGGGGGTCCCCGTGTGCTGTGCTGGGGGGCACGGTGAGGTGGGCTGGGGAGCCCGGTGTACTGGACTGTGGTGCTGGCCGACCGTGTAGACAGGCTCTGCTGGGGTGCCCCGTGTGCTGTGATGGGGAGCCCGGTGAGCTGGGCTTGGGAGCCCGGTGTTCTGGGCTGTGCTGCTGGGGAGGCGTGTGGACAGGCTGTGCTGGGGAGTGATTTCAAAAGGCTCTGCTGGAGAGCAACGCGGGCTGTGGTGCTGGGGGTCCCCGTGTTCCATGCTGGGGAGCCGGTTGAGCCTGGCTGGGGAGCCCGGTGTGCTGGGCAGTGGTGCTGGGGAGGCGTGTGGACAGGCTGTGCTGTGGAGTGGTGTGTAAAGGTTCTGCTGGACAGCCAGGCAGGCTGTGGTGCTGGGGGCCCCCGTGTGCTGTGCTGGGGAGCCCGTTGAGCTTGGCTGGGGAGCCTGGTGTGCTGGGCTGTGGTGCTGGGGAGCTGTTTGAACAGGCTCTGATTTAGAGCCAGGCGGGCTGAGGTGCTGGGGAGCCGTGTGGACAGGATCTGATGGGGAGCGGTTTGAACAGGCTCTGATGGAGAGCCGTGCGGGCTGTGCTGCGGTGTGCTGGGCTGTGCTGCTGGGGAGCCGTGTAGACAGGCTCTGCTGGGGAGCCATTCGGGCTGTGATGCTGGGGGCCCCCGTGTGCTGTGCTGGGGATCCCGGTGTGCTCGGCTGTGGTGCTGGCCAACCGTGTGGACAGGCTCTGCTGGCGAGTGGTTTGAACAGGCTCTGCTGGGGAGCGGAGTGAACAGGCTCTGATGGAGAGCCAGGCGGGCTGTTGTGCTGGGAAGCCCCGTGTGCTGTGCTGGGGGGCCCCGTGTGCTGTGCTGGGGAGCCCGGTGTGGTGGGCTGTGGTGCTGCGGTGCCGTGTGTACAGGCTCTGCTGGGGAGTGGTTTGAACAGGCTCTGCTGGGGAGCGGAGTGAACAGGCTCTGATGGAGAGCCAGGGGGGCTGTGGTGCTGGGGGGCCCCGTGTGCTGTGCTGTGGATCTCGTAGAGCTGGGATGGGGAGCCCGGTGTGCTGGGCTGTGGTGCTGGGGAGCCGTGTGGACAGGCTCTGCTGGGGAGAGGTTTGAACAGGCTCTGCTCGAGAGCCAGGCGGGCTGTGGTGCTGGGGGGCCCCGTGTGCAGTGCTGGGGAGCCCGGTGAGCTGGGCTGGGGATCCCGGTTTGCTGGGCTGTGATGATGGGGAGCCGTGTAGACAGGCTGTGCTGGGGAGCGGTGTGAACACGCTATGATGGAGAGCCAGGCGGGCTGTGATGGTGTGGACCACCGTGTGCTTTACTTGGGGGCCCCGTGAGCTGTGCTGGTGAGCCCTGTGTGCTGGGCTGTGGTACTGGCGAGCCGTGTGGACAGGCTCTGCTGAGGAGCGGTGTGAACAGGCTCTGATGGAGAGTCTGGCGGGCTGTGGTGCTGGGGGCATCAATGTGCTATTCTGGGGAGCCCGGTGAGCTTGGCTGGGGAGCCCGGTGTGGTGGGCCGTGCTCCTGGGGAGCCGTGTGGACAGACTCTGCTGCGGAGCGCTGTGACCAGGCTCTGATGGAGAGCCAGGGGGGCTTTGGTGCTGGGGGGCCCCGTGTGCTTTGCTGGGTAGCCCGGTGAGCTAGGCTGGGGAGCCCGGTGTGCTGGGCTGTGCTGCTGGGGAGGCGTGTGGACAGGCTGTGCTTGGGATTGGTTTGAACAGGCTGTGCTGGAGAGCCAGGCGGGCTGTGGTGCTGGGGGCCCTCCGTGTGCTGTGCTGGGGGCCCCCGTGTTCTGTGCTGGGGAGCCCGGTGTCCTGGGCTGTGCTGCTGGGGAGCCGTGTGGACAGGCTCTGCTGGGGAGTGTTTTGAACAGGCTCTGCTGGAGAGCAAGGCGGGCTGTGTTGCTGGGGTCCCCCGTGTGCTGTGCTGGGGAGCCCCGTGTACTGTGCTGGGGAGCCCGGTGTGCTGGGCTGTGGTGCTGGGGGGCCCCGTGTGCTGTGCTGCGGAGCCCGGTGAGATCGGCTATGGAGCCCGGTGTGCTGGGCTGGGGAGCCCCGTGTGCTGTGCTGGGAAGCCCCGTGTGCTGTGCTGGGGGACCCCGTGTGCTGTGCTGGGGAGCCCGGTGTGGTGGGCTGTGGTGCTGCGGTGCCGTGTGTACAGGCTCTGCTGGGGAGTGGATTGAACAGGCTCTGCTGGGGAGCGGAGTGAACAGGCTCTGATGGAGAGCCAGGGGTGCTGTGGTGCTGGGGGGCCCCGTGTGCTGTGCTGTGGATCTCGTAGAGCTGGGATGGGGAGCCCGGTGTGCTGGGCTGTGGTGCTGGGGAGCCGTGTGGACAGGCTCTGTTGGGGAGTGGTTTGAACAGGCTCTGCTCGAGAGCCAGGCGGGCTGTGGTGCTGGGGGGCCCCGTGTGCAGTGCTGGGGAGCCCGGTGAGCTGGGCTGGGGAGCCCGGTGTGCTGGGCTGTGATGATGGGGAGCCGTGTAGACAGGCTGTGCTGGGGAGCGGTGTGAACACGCTCTGATGGAGAGCCAGGCGGGCTGTGATGGTGTGGACCACCGTGTGCTGTACTGGGGGGCCCCGTGAGCTGTGCTGGGGAGACCAGTGTGCTGTGCTGGGGAGCCCGGTGTGCTGGGCTGTGGTGCTGGGGGGCCCCGTGTGCTGTGCTGCGGAGCCCGGTGAGATCGGCTATGGAGCCCGGTGTGCTGGGCTGTGCTGCTGGTGAGCCGTGTGGACAGGCTCTGCTGGGGAGCGATGTGAAGAGACTCTGCTGGATAGCCAGGCGGGCTGTGGTGCCGGGGGCCCTCGTGTGCTGTGCTAGGGAGCCCGGTGAGCTTGGCTGGGGAGCCCAGTGTGCTGGGCTGTGCTGCTGGGGAGCTGTGTGGACAGGCTCTGCTGGGGAGCGGTTTGAAAAGGCTCTGATGGAGAGCCAGGTGGGATGTGGTGCTGGGGGGCCCCGTGTGCTGTGCTGGGGATCCCAGTGAGCTGGGCTGTGGTGCTGGGGAGCCCGGTGTGCTGGGCTGTGCTGCTGGGGAACCGTGTGCTGTGCTGGGGAGCCCGGTGAGCTGGGCTGGGGAGGCCAGTGTGCTGGGCTGTGCTGCTGGGGAGCCGTGTGGACCGGCTCTGTTGGGGAGTGGTTTGAACAGGCTCTGATGGAGAGCCAGGCGGGCTGTGGTGCTGGGGGGACCGGTGTGCTGGACTGTGGTGCTGGGGAGCCCGGTAGGCTGGGCTGGGCAGGCCGGTGTGCTGGGCTGTGTTGCTGGGGAGCCGTGTAGACACGCTCTGCTTGGGAGCGGTGTGAAAAGGCTCTGATGGAAAGCTAGGCCGGCTGTGGTGTTGGGGGCCCCCGTGTGCTGTGCTTGGGTGCCCGGTGTGCTGGGCTGAGGTGCTGGGAAGCCGTATGGACAGGCTCTGCTGGGGAGCGGTGTGAACAGGCTCTGATGGAGAGCCAGGCGGGCTGTGGTGCTGGGGGCCCCCATGTGCCTTGCTGGGGAGCCCGTTCAGCTGGGCTGGGGAGCCCGGTGTTCTGGGCTGTTCTGCTGGGGAGCCGTGTGGACGGGCTCTGCTGAGGAGCCGTGTGGACAGGCTCTGCTGGGGAGTGGTTTGAACAGTCTATGCTGGAGAGCCAGGCGGGCTGTGGTGCTGTGGGGCCCTGTGTACTGTGCTGTGGAGGCCGGTGAGCTGGGCTGGGCAGCCCGGTGTGCTGGGCTGTGGTGCTGGGGAGCCGTGTAGACAGGCTCTGCTGGGGAGCGGTGTGAACAGGCTCTGATGGAGAGCCAGGCGGGCTGTAGTGCTGGGGGCCCCCGTGTGCTGTGCTGGGCGGCCCGGTGAGCTGGGCTGTGGAGCCCGGTGTGCTGGGCTGTGGAGCCCGGTGTGCTGGGCTGTGGTGCTTGGGTGCCGTGTGGACAGGCTCTGCTGGGGAGCGGTGTGAACAGGCTCTGATGGAGAGCCAGGCGGGCTGTGGTGCTGTGGGGCCCCGTGTGCTTTGCTGGGGAGCCCGGTGAGCTGGGCTGGGGAGCCCGGTGTGCTGGGCTGTGGTGCTGGGGACCCGTGTGGACAGGCTCTGCTGGGGAGTGGTTTCAATAGGCCCTGCAGGGTAGTGGTGTGAGCAGGCCATGATGGAGAGCCAGGCGGGATGTGGTGCTGGTGGCCCCCGTGTGCTGTGATCGGGAGCCCGGTATTCTTGGCCGGGGAGCCCGCTGTGCTAGGCTGTGCTGCTGGGGAGCCGTGTGGACAGGGACTTCTGGGGAGTGGTTTGAACAGGCTCTGCTGGGGAGTCAGGCGGGCTGTGGTGCTGGGGGGCACCGTGTGCTGTGCTGGGGAGCCCGGTGAGCTGGGCTGGGGAGCCCGGTGTGCTGGGCTGTTGTGCTGGGGAGCCGTGTAGACAGGCTCTGCTGGGGAGCGGAGTGAACAGGCTCTTCTGGGGAGCGGTGTGAACAGTCTATGATGGAGAGCCAGGCGGGCTGTGGTGCTGGGGGCCCCAGTGTGCTGTGCTGTGGAGCCCGCTGAGCTGGGCAGTGCTGCTGGGGAGCCGTGCATACTGGCTCTTCTGTGGAGCTGTGTGAACAGGCTCTGCTGGAGAGCCAGCCAGGCTGTGGTGCTGGGGGCCCCCGTATGCTGTGCTGGGAAGTCCGGTGAGCTGGGCTGGGGAGCCCGGTGTGCTGGGCTGTGCTGCTGGGGAGCCCTGTGGACAGGCTCTGCTGGGGAGTGGTTTGAACAGGCTCTGATGGAGAGCCAGTCAGGCTGTGGTGCTTGGGGCCCCCGTGTGCTGTGATGGGGAACCCGGCGTGCTG
Organism: Dascyllus trimaculatus; assembly: GCA_024666655.1. Taxonomy (NCBI): domain Eukaryota; kingdom Metazoa; phylum Chordata; class Actinopteri; family Pomacentridae; genus Dascyllus; species Dascyllus trimaculatus. Next base: position 39,383 of record JAMOIN010000365.1, read on the forward strand.
GGCTGTGCTGCTGGGGAGCCGTGTAGACAGGCTCTGCTGTGGAGCAGTGTGAACAGGCTCTGCTGGAGAGCCAGGCGGGCTGTGGAGCTGGGGAGCCCGGTGAGCTGGGCTGGGGAGCCCTGTGAGATCGGCTTGGGAGCCCGTTGTGCTGGGCTGTGGTGCTGGGGAACCCTGTGAGCTGGGCTGGGGAGCCCTGTGAGATCGGCTTGGGAGCCCGTTGTGCTGGGCTGTGGTGTTGGGGAACCCTGTGGACAGGCTCTGCTGGGGAGCGGTGTGAAAAGGCTCTGCTGGAGAGCCAGGCGGCCTGTGATTCTGGGGGCCCCCGTGTCCAGTGCTGGGGAGCCCGGTGTGCTGGGATGTGGTGCTGGGGAGCCGTGTAGACATGCTCTGCTGGGGAGCGGAGTGAACAGGCTCTTCTGGGGAGCGGTGTGAACAGTCTCTGATGGAGAGCCAGGCCAGCTGTGGTGCTGGGGGCCCCCGTGCGCTGTGCTGGGGAGCCCGGTTGGCTGGGTTGGAGGCCCGGTGTGCAGGGCTGTGCTGCTGGGGAGCCGTGTGGAAAGGCTCTACTGGGGAGCGGTGTGAACATGCTCTGATGGAGCGCCAGGCGGGCTGTGGTGCTTGGCGGCCCCGTGTGCTGTGCTGGGGCCCGGTGAGCTGTGCTGGGGGCCCCCGTGTGCTGTGCTGGGGAGTCCGGTGAGCAGGGCTGGGGAGCCCGGTGTGCTGGGCTGTTGTGCTGGGGGCCCCCGTGTGCTGTGCTGGGGATCCCGGTGTGCAGGGCTGTGCTGCTGGGGAGCCGTATGGACAGTCTCTGCTGGGGAAATGGTTTGAGCAGGCTCTGATGGAGAGCCAGGCGGGCTGTGGTGTTGGGGCCCCCCGTGTGCTTTGCTGGGGAGCCCAGTGAGCTTGGCTGGGGAGCCCGGTGTGCTGGGCTGTGCTGCTGGGTAGCCCTGTAGACAGTCTCTGCTGGGGAGCGGTGTGAACAGGATCTGATGGAGAGCCAGGTTGGCTGTGGTGCTTGGGGGCCCCGTGTGCTGTGCTGGGGAGCCCGGTGAGATGGGCTGGGGAGGCCAGTGTGCTGGGCTGTGCTGCTGGGGAGCCGTGTGGACCGGCTCTGCTTGGGAGTGGTTTGAACAGGCTCTACTGGAGAGCCAGGCGGGCCGTGGTCCTGGGGGCCCCCGTGTGCTGTGTTGGGGAACCCGGTGTGTTGGGCTGGGGAGGCCGGAGTGCTGGGCTGTGCTGCTGGGGAGCCGTGTTGACAGGATCTGCTGGGGAGCGGTTTGAACAGGCTCTGATGGAGAGCCAGGCGGGCTGTGCTGCTGGGGAGCCTTGTAGACAGGCTCTGCTGGGGAGCGGTGTGAAGAGGGTCTGCTGGAGAGCCAGGCGGGCTGTGGTGCTGGGGGCCCCCGTGTGCTGTGCTGGGGATCCCGGTGTGCTGGGCTGTGCTGCTGGGGAGCCGTGTGGACAGGCTCTGCTGGGGAGCCAGGCGGGCTGTGGTGCTGGGGGCCCCCGTTCGCTGTGCTGGGGGGCCCGGTGAGCTGGGCTGGGGAGCCCAGTGAGCCTGGCTGTGCTGCTGGGGAGCCGTGTGAACAGGCTCTAGTGGAGAGACAGCAGGGCTGTGGTGCTGGGGGACCCCGTGTGCTATGCTGGGGAGCCCGTTGAGCTGTGCTGGGCAGCCCGGTGTGCTTATCTGTGGTGCTGGTGAGCCGTGTGGACAGGGTCAGCTGGGGAGCGGTGTGAATAGGCTGTCCTGGAGAGCCAGGCGGGCTGTGGTGCTGGGGGGCCCCGTGTTCTGTGATGGGGAGGCCTGTGAACTGGGCTGTGCTGCTGGGGAGCCGTGTGGACATGCTCTGCTCGGGAGCGGTGTGAACAGTCTCTGCTGGAGAGCCAGGCGGGCTGTGGTGCTGGGGGCCCCCGTGTGCTGTGCTGGGGAGCCCGGTGAGCTGGGCTGGGGAGCCCGGTGTGATGGGCTGTGGTGCTGGGGAGCCGTGTCGACAGGCTCTGCTGCGGAGCGGTGTGAACAGGCAGTGATGGAGAGCCAGGAAGGCTGTGGTGCTGGGGGGCCCCGTGTGCTGTGCTGGGGAGCACGTTGAGCTGGGATGGGGAGCCCGGTGTGCTGGGCTGTGGTGCTGGGGAGCCGTGTAGACAGGCTCTGCTGGGGAGCCATTCGGGCTGTGGTGCTGGGGGGCCCCGTGTGCTGTGCTGGGGAGCCCGTTGAACTGGGCCGGGGAGCCCGGTGTGCTGGGCTGTGGTGCTGGGGAACCGTGAAGACAGGCTCTGCTGGGGAGCGGTGTGAACAGGCTCTGATGCAGAGCCAGGCGGGCTGTGGTGCTGGGGGGCCCCGTGTGCTGTGCTGGGGAGCCCGGAGTCCTGGGTTTTGCTGCTGGGGAGCCGTGTGGACAGGCTCTGCTGGGGAGTGTTTTGAACAGGCTCTGCTGGAGAGCCAGGCGGGCTGTGTTGCTGGGGGCCCTCCTGTGCTGTGGTGGGGGCCCCCGTGTGCTATACTGGGGGCCCCCGTGTTCTGTGCTGGGGGCCCCCGTGTGCTGTGCTGGGGAGCACAGTGAGCTGGGCTTCGGAGCCCGGTGTGCTGGGCTGTGCTGCTGGGGAGCAGTGTGGACAGGCTCTGCTGGTGAGCGATGTGAAGAGGCTCTGCTGTATAGCCAGGCGGGCTGTGGTGCCGGGGGCCCTCGTGTGCTGTGCTGGGGAGCCCGGTGAGCTTGGCTGGGGAGCCCGGTGTGCTGGGCTGTGGTGCTGTGGAGCCGTGTAGACAGGCTCTGCTGGGGAGCGGAGTGAACAGGCTCTGCTGGGGAGCGGTGTGAACAGGGTCTGATGGAGAGCCAGGTGGGCTGTGGTGCTGGGGGGCCCCGTGTGCTGTGCTGGGGAGCCCAGTGAGCTGGGCTGTGGTGCTGGGAAGCCGTGTAGACAAGCTCTGCTGGGGAGCGGAGTGAACAGGCTCTGCTGGGGAGCGGTGTGAACAGTCTCTGATGGAGAGCCAGGCGGGCTGTGGTGCTGGAGGCCCCCGTGTGCTGTGCAGGGGTTCCCGGTTAGCTGGGCTGGGGAGCCCGGTGTCCAATGGTGTGCTGCTGGGGAGCCGTGTGGAAAGGCTCTGCTGAGGAGCGGTGTGAACAGGCTCTGATGGAAAGCCATGCGGGCTGTGGTGTTGGGGGCCCCCGTATGCTGGGCTGGGGAGCCCGGTGTGCTGGGCTGTGCTGCTGGGGAGCCGTGTGGACAGGCTGTGCTTGGGAGTGGTTTGAACAGGTTCTGCTGGAGAAACAGGCGGGCTGTGGTTCTGGGGGCCCCCGTGTGCTGTGCTGGGGAGACCAGTGAGCTGGGCTGGGGAGCCCGGTGTGCTGGGGTGTGCTGCTGGGGAGCCGCGTGGACCGGCTCTGCTGGGGAGCGGTGTGAACAGGCTCTGCTGGAGAGCCAGGTGGGCTGTGCTGCGGTGTGCTGGGCTGTGCTGCTGGAAAGCCGTGTAGACAGGCTCTGCTTGGGAGCGGTTTGAACAGGCTCTGATGGAGAGCCAGGCGGGCTGTGGTGCTGGGGGCCCCCGTGTGCTGTGCTGGGGAGCCCGGTGAGCTTGGCTGGGGAGCCCGGTGTGCTGGGCTGTGGTGCTGGGGAGCCGTGTAGACAGGCTCTGCTGGGGAGCGTTGTAAACAGGCTCTGCTGGAGAGCCAGGCTGGCTGTGGTGCTGTGGGCCCCCGTGTGCTGTGCTTTGGAGCCCGGTGTGCTGGGCCGTGGTGCTGGGGAGCCGTGTGGACAGGCTCTTCTGGGGGGCGGTGTGGACAGGCTCTGCTGGAAAGCCAGGCGGGATGTGCTGCGGTGTGCTAGGCTGTGCTGCTGCGGAGCCGTGTAGACAGGCTCTGCTCTGGAGCCATTCGGGCTGTGGTGCTGGGGGGCCCCGTCTGCTGTGCTGGGGAGCCCGGTGTGCTGGGCTGAGCTGCTGGGGTGCCATGTGTAGAGGGTCTGCTGGGAAGCGGTGTGAAAAGGCTCTGATGGAGAGCCACGCGGGCTGTGGTGCTGGGGGGCCCCAGTGTGCTGTGCTCGGTAGCCCGGTTAGCTGGGCTGCGGTGCCCGGTGTGCTGGGCTGAGCTGCTGGGGTGCCGTGTGGACAGGGTCTGCTGGGAAGCGGTGTTAACAGGCTCTGATGGAGAGCCGGGCGGGCTGTGGTGCTGGGGGCCCCCGTGTGCTGTGCTCGGTAGCCCGGTGAGCTGGGATGGGGAGCCCGGAATGCTGGGCTGAGCTGCTGGGGTGCCGTGTGGACAGGGTCTGCTGGGAAGCGGTGTGAAAAGGCTCTGATGGAGAGCCAGGCTGGCTGTGGTGCTGGGTGGCCCCGTGTGCTGTGCTCAGAAGCCCGGTGAGTTGGGCTGCGGAGCCCGTTGTGCTGGGCTGAGCTGCTGGGGTGCCGTGTGGACAGCGTCTGCTGGGGAGCCGTGTGAACAGGCTCTGATGGAGAGCCAGGCGGGCTGTGTTGCGGTGTGCGGGGCTGCTGGGGAGCCGTGTAGACAGGCACTTCTGGGGAGCTTTGTGAACAGGCTCTGATGGAGAGCCAGGCGTGGTGTGGTGCTGGGGGCCCCCGTGTGCTATGCTGGGAGGCCCCGTATGCTGTGCTGGGGGGGCCCGTGTGCTGTGCTGGGGGGCCCCGTGTGCTGTGCTTGGGAGCCCGGTATACTGGGCTGGGGAGCCCGGTGTGCTGGGCTGTGCTGCTTGGGAGCCGTGAGGAAGGGCTCTGTTGGGGAGCGGTGTGAACAGGCTCTGATGGAGAGCCAGGAAAGCTGTGGTGCTGGGGGGCCCCGTGTGCTATGCTGGGGAGCCCGTTGATTTGGGCTGGGGAGCCCGGTGTGCTGGGTTGTGCTGCTGGGGAGCCGTGTGGACAGGCTCTGCTGGCGAGTGGTTTGAACAGGCTCTGTTGGAGAGTCAGGCGGGCTGTGGTGCTGGGGGGCCCCGTGTGCTGTGCTGGGGAGCCCGTTGAGCTGGGCAGGGGAACCCGGTGTGCTGGGCTGTGGTGCTGGGGAGCCGTGTAGACAGGCTCTGCTGGGGAGCCATTCGGGCTGTGGTGCTGGGGGGCCCCGTCTGCTGTGCTGGGGAGCCCGGTGTGCTAGGCTGGGGAGCCCCGCGTGCTCGGCTGTGGCTCTGGGGAGCCCGGTGTGCTGGGCTTTGGTGATGGGGAGCCGCGAAGACAGGCTCTGCCGCGGAGCGGTGTGAACAGGCTCTGATGGAGAGCCAGGCGGGCTGTGGTGCTGGGGGCCCCCGTGTCCTGTGCTCGGTTGCCCGGTGTGCTGGGCTGCGGAGTCCAGTGTGCTGGGCTGAGCTGCTGGCGTGCCGTGTGGAGAGGGTCTGCTGGGAAGCGGTGGGAACAGGCTCTGATTGAGAGCCAGGCGGGCTGTGCTGCGGTGTGCGGGGCTGCAGGGGAGCCGTGTAGACAGGCTCTTCTGGGGAGCTTTGTGAACAGGCTCTGATGGAGATCCAGGCGGGCTATGGTGCTGGGGGCCCACGTGTGCTGTGCTGGGGAGCCCGGTGAGCTGGGCTGGGGAGCCCGGTGTGCTGGGCTGTGCATCTGGGGAGCCGTGTGGACAGGATCTGCTGGGGAGCGGTTTCAACAGGCTCTGCTGGAGAGCAAGGCGCGCTGTGTTGCTGGGGGCCCCCGTGTGCTGTGCTGGGGAGGCCGGTGAGCTGGGCTGGGGAGCCCGGTGTGCTGGGCTGTGATGCTTGGGAGCCGTATGGACAGGCTCTGCTGGGGAGTGGTTTGAACAGGCTCTCTTGGGTACTGGTTTGAACAGGCTCTGCTGGGGAGCCAGGCGGGCTGTGGTGCTGGGGGGCCCCGTGTGCTGTGCTGGGGAGCCCGGTTAGCTGGGCTTGGGAGCCCGGTGTTCAGGGCTGTGCTGCTGGGGAGCCGAATGGACAGTCCCTGCTAGGGATAGGTTTGAACAGGCTCTGATGGAGAGCCAAGCGGGCTGTGGTGCTGGGGGGCCCCGTGTGCTGTGCTGGGGAGCCCGGTTAGCTGGGCTGGGGAGCCCGGTGTTCAGGGCTGTGCTGCTGGGGAGGCGAGTGGACAGGCTGTGCTGGGGAGTGGTTTGAACAGGCTCTGCTGGAGAGCCAGGCGGGCTGTGGTGCTGGGGGCCCCCGTGTGCTGTGCTGGAAAGCCCGGTGTCCTAGGGTGTGCTGCTGGGGAGCCGTGTGCACCGGATCTGCTGTGGAGCGGTGTGAACAGGCTCTGATGGAAAGCCAGGCGGGCTGTGGTATTGGGGGCCCCCGTGTGCTGTGCTGGTGAGCCCGGTGAGCTTGGCTGGGGAGCCCGGTGTTCTGGGCTGAGCTGCTGGGGAGGCATTTGGACAGGCTGTGGTGGGGAGTGATTTGAACAGGCTCTTCTGGAGAGCAACGTGGGCTGTGGTGCTGGGGGCCCCCGTGTGCTGTGCTGGGGAGCCCGGTGTGCTGGGCTCTGCTGCTGGTGAGCCGTGTGGACAGGCTCTGCTGGCGAGTGTTGTGAACAGGCTCTGCTGGAGAGCCAGGCGCGCTGTGTTGCTGGGGGCCCCCGTGTGCTGTGCTAGGGAGCCCGGTGAGCAGGGCTGGGGAGCCCGGTGTGCTGTGCTGTGGTGCTGGGGGGCCCCATGTGCTGTGCTGCGTAGCCCGGTGAGATCGGCTGTGGAGCCTGGTGTGCTGGGCTGTGGTGCTGGGGAGCAGTGTGGAAAGGCTCTGCTGGGGAGCGGTGTGAAGAGGCTCTGCTGGAAAGCCAGGTGGGCTGAGGTGCTGGGGGGCCCCGTGTGCTGTGCTGGGGAGCCCGGTGAGCTGGGGTTGGGAGGCCAGTGTGCTGGGCTGTGCTGCTGGGGAGCCGTGTCGACCGGCTCTGCTTGGGAATGGTTTGAACAGGCTCTGCTGGAGAGCCAGGCGGGCCGTGGTGCTGGGGGCCCCCGTGTGCTGTGCTGGGGAACCCGGTGTGCTGTTCTGTGCTGCTGGGGAGCCGTGTTGACCGGGTCTGCTGGGGAGCGGTGTGAACAGGCTCTGCTGGAGAGCCAGGTGGGCTGTGCTGCGGTGTGCTGGGCTGTGCTGCTGGGGAGCCGTGTAGACAGGCTCTGCTGGTGAGCGGTGTGAAAAGGCTCTGATGGAGAGCCAGGCGGCCTGTGGTGCTGGGGGCCCCCGTGTGCTGTGCTGCGGAGCCCGGTGAGCAGGGCTGGGGAGCCCGGTGTGCTGGGCTGTGTGCTGGGGAGCCGTGTGGAAAGGCTCTACTGGGGAGCGGTGTGAAGAGGCTTTGATGGAGAGCCAGGCTGGCTGTGGTGCTGGGTTGTCCCGTGTGCTGTGCTGGGGAGCCCGTTGAGCTGGGCTGGGCAGCCCGGTGTGCTGGGCTGTGGTGCTGGGGAGCCGTGTGGATAGGCTCGACTGGGGAGCGGTTTGAACAGGCTCTGATGTAGAGCAAGGAGGGCTGTTGTGCTGGGGGCCCCCGTGTGCTTTGCTGGGGAACCCGGTGTGCTGGGCTGTGCTGCTGGGGAGCGGTGTGAACAGGCTCTGCTGGGGAGCGGTGTGAACAGGCACTGATGGAGAGCCAGGCGGGTTGTGGTGCTGGGGGGCCCCGTGTGTGCTCGGGAGCCCGGTGAACTGGGCTGTTGAGCCCGGTGTGCTGGGCTTTTCTGCTGGGGAGCCGTGTGGACAGGCTCTTCTGGGGAGCGGTGTGGACAGGCTCTGCTGGACAGCCAGGGGGGCTGTGGTGATGGGGTGCCCGGTGTGCTGTGCTGGGGAGCCCGTTAAGCTGGGCTGGGGAGCCCGGTGTGCTGGGCTGTGGTGCTGGGGAGCCGTGTGGATAGGCTCGACTGGGGAGCGGTTTGAACAGGCTCTGATGTAGAGCAAGGAGGGCTGTTGTGCTGGGGGCCCCCGTGTGCTTTGCTGGGGAACCCGGTGTGCTGGGCTGTGCTGCTGGGGAGCGGTGTGAACAGGCTCTGCTGGGGAGCGGTGTGAACAGGCACTGATGGAGAGCCAGGCGGGTTGTGGTGCTGGGGGGCCCCGTGTGCCGTGCTCGGGAGCCCGGTGAACTGGGCTGTTGAGCCCGGTGTGCTGGGCTTTTCTGCTGGGGAGCCGTGTGGACAGGCTCTTCTGGGGAGCCGTGTGGACAGGCTCTGCTGGAGAGCCAGGCGGGCTGTGGTGCTGGGGGGCCCCGTGTGCTGTGCTGGGGAGCCCGGTGTGCTGGGCTGTGGTGCTGGGGAGCCGTGTAGACGGGCTCTGCTGGGGAGCGGTGTGAACAGGCTCTGATGGATAGCAAGGCGGGCTGTGATGCTGGGGGGCCCCGTGTGCTGTGCTGGAGAGCCAGGTGAGCTGGGCTGGGGAGCCCGGTAAGCTGGGCTGTGGTGCTGGGGAGCCGTGTAGACAGGTTCTGCTGCGGAGCGGTGTGAACAGGCTCTGAAGGAGAGCCAGGCGTGCTGTGGTGCTGGGGGGCCCCTTGTGCTGTGCTGGGGGGCCCGGTGAGTTGCGCTGGGGAGCCCGGTGTGCTTGGCTGAGCTTCTGGGGTGCCGTGTGGACAGGGTCTGCTGGGAAGCGGTGTGAAAAGGCTCTGATGGAGAGCCAGTTGGGCTGTGGCGCTGGGGGGCCCCCGTGTGGTGTGCTCGGTAGCCCGGTGAGCTGGGCTGCGGGGCCCGGTGTTCTGGGCTGAGCTCCTGGGGTGCCGTGTGGTCAGGGTCTGCTGGGAAGCGGTGTGACAAGGCTCTGATGGAGAGCCAGTTGGGCTGTGGCGCTGGGTGGCCCCCGTGTGCTGTGCTCGGTAGCCCGGTGAGCTGGGCTGCGGGGCCCGGTGTGCTGGGCTGTGGTGCTGGGGAGCCGTGTAGACAGGCTCTGCTGGTCAGCGGTGTGAACAGGCTCTGATGGAGAGCTAGGCGGGCTGTGGTGCTGGGGGCCCCGGTGTGCTGTGATGGGAAGCCCGGTGAGCTGGGCTGGGGAGCCCGGTGTGCAGGGCTGTGGTGCTGGGGCGCCGTGTGGACAGGCTCTGCTGAGGAGCGGTGTGGACAGGCTCTGATGGAGAGCCAGGCGGGCTGTGGTGCTGGGGGGCCCCTTGTTCTGTGTTGAGGAGCCCGTTGAGCTGGCCTGGGGAGCCCGGTGTGCTGGGCTGTGGTGCTGGGGAGCCGTGTGGACAGGCTCTGCTGGGGAGTGGTTTGAACAGGCTCTGCCGGAGAGCCAGGCGGGCTGTGATGCTGGGTGCCCCGTGTGCTGGGCTGGGGAGCCCGGTGAGCTGGGCTGGAGAGCCCGGTGTGCTGGACTGTGGTGCTGGGGAGCCGTGTGGACAGGCTCTACTGGTGAGCATTGTGAAAAGGTTCTGATGGAAAGCCAGGGGGCCTGTGGTGCTGGGGGGCCCCGTGTGCTGTGCTGGGGAGCCCGGTGAGCTGTGCTGCGGGCCCCCGTGTGCTGTGCTGGGGAGCACGGTTAGCTGGGCCGAGGAGCCCGGTGTGCTGGGCTGTGGTGCTGGGGAGTAGTGTGGAAAGGCTCTGCTGGGGACTGGTTTGAACAGGCTCTGCTGGAGAGCCAGGCGGGCTGTGGTGCTGGGGGGCCCCGTGTGCTGTGCTGGGGAGCCCTGTGAGCTGTGCTGGGGAGCCCGGAGTGCTGGGCTTTTGTGCATCGGAGCCGTGTAGACAGGCTCTGCTGGGGAGCGGTGTGATCAGGCTCTGATGAAGAGCCAGGCGGGCTGTGGTGCTGGGGGGCCCCGTGTGCTGTGCTGGGGAGCCCGGTGTGCTGGGCTGTGGTGCTGGGGAGCCGTGTGGACAGGCTCTTCTGGAAAGCCAGCCGGGCTGTGGTGATGGGGTGCCCGGTGTGCTGTGCTGGGGAGCCCGTTAAGCTGGGCTGGGGAGCCCAGTGTGTTGGGCTGTTTTGCTGGGGAGCCGTGTGGACAGGCTCTGCTGGAGAGCCAGGCGGGCTGTGGTGATGGGGTGCCCGGTGTGCTGTGCTGGGGAGCCCGTTAAGCTGGGCTGGGGAGCCCGGTGTGCTGGGCTGTTTTGCTGGGGAGCCGAATGGACAGGCTCTGCTGGAGAGCCAGGCGGGCTGTGGTGCTGGGGGGCCCCGTGTGCTGTGCTGGGGAGCCCGGTGATCTGGGCTGTGGTGCTGGGGAGCAGTGTAGACGGGCTCTGCTGGGGAGCGGTGTGAACAGGTTCTGATGGAGAGCCAGGCGGGCTGTGGTTCTGGGGGGCCCCTTGTGCTGTGCTGGGGGGCCCGGTGAGTTGCGCTGGGGAGCCCGGTGTGCTGGGCTGAGCTCCTGGGGTGCCGTGTGGTCAGGGTCTGATGGGAAGCGATGTGATAAGGCTCTGATGGAGAACCAGGCGGGCTGTGGTGCTGGGGGGCCCCGTGTTCTGTGCTGGGGAGCCCGGTGAGCTGGGCAGGGGAGCCCGGTGTGCTGGGCTGTGCTGCTGGGGAGGCGTGTGGACAGGCTCTGCATGGGAGTGGTTTGAACAGGCTCTGATGGAGAGCCAGGCGCGCTGTTGTGCTGGGGAGCCCCGTGTTCTGTGCTGGGGAGTCGGGTGAGCTGGGCTGGGGAGTCCGGTGTGCTTGGCTGGGGAGCCCGGTGTGGACAGGCTCTTCTGGGGAGCGGTGTGGACAGGCTCTGCTGGACAGCCAGGCGGGCTGTGGTGCTGGGGTGCCCCGTGTGTTGTGCTGGGGAGCCCGTTGAGCTGGGCTGGGGAGTCCGGTGTGCTGGGCCTTTGTGCTGGGGAGCGGTGTGGACAGGCTCTGCTGGAGAGCCAGGCGGGCTGTGGTGCTGAGGGGCCCCGTGTGCGCTGCTGGGGAGCCCGGTGAGCTGTGCTGGGGGCCCCCGTGTGCTGTACTGGGGAGCCCGGTGAGCAGGGCTGGGGAGCCTGGTGTGCTGGGCTGTGCTGCTGGGGAGCCGTGTGGACAGGCTTTGCTGAGGAGCGGTATGAAAATGCTCTGCTGGAGAGCCAGCCGGGCTGTGGTGCTGGGGGCCCCCGTGTGCTGGGCTGGGGAGCCCGGTGTGCTGGGCTGTGCTGCTGGGGAGCCATGTGGACAAGCTCTGCTGGGGAGTTGTTTCAACAGGCTCTGATTGAGAGCCAGGCGGGCTGTGGTGCTGGGGGCCCCCGTGTGCTGTGCTGGGGAGCCCGGTGTGCTGGGCTGTGGTGCTGGGGAGCCGTGTAGACAGGCTCTGCTGGGGAGCGGTGTGAAGAGGCTCTGATGGAGAGCCGGGCGGGCTGTGGTGCTGGGGGCCCCCGTGTGCTGTGCTGGGGATCCCGGTGTGCTAGGCTGTGCTGCTGGGGAGCCGTGTGGACAGGCTCTGCTGGGGAGCCAGGCGGGCATTGGTGCTGGGGGGCCCGGTGTGCTGTGCTGGGGAGCCCGGTGTGCTGGGCTGTGGTGCTGGGGAGCCGTGTAGACAGGCTCTGCTGCGGAGCGGTGTGAACAGGCTCTGATGGAGAGCCAGGCGGGCTGTGGTGCTGGGGGCCCCCGTGTGCTGTGCTGGTGGGCCCGGTGATCGGGGCTGGGGATCCCGGTGTGCTGTGCTGTGGTGCTGGGGAGCTTTGTAGAAAGGCTTTGCTGGGGAGTGGTGTGAACAGGCTCTGTTGGAGAGCCGGGCGGGCTGTGGTGTTGGGGGCCCCCGTGTGGTGTGCTGGGGGGCACGGTGAGCTGGGCTGGGGAGCCCGGTGTACTGGACTGTGGTGCTGGCCAACCGTGTAGAAAGGCTCTGCTGGGGGGCCCCGTGTGCTGTGCTGGGGAGCCCGGTGAGCTGGGCTTGGGAGCCCGGTGTTCTGGGCTGTGCTGCTGGGGAGGCGTGTGGACAGGCTGTGCTGGGGAGTGATTTCAAAAGGCTCTGCTGGAGAGCAACGCGGGCTGTGGTGCTGGGGGTCACCGTGTTCCATGCTGGGGAGCCGGTTGAGCCTGGCTGGGGAGCCCGGTGTGCTGGGCTGAGCTGCTGGGGTGCCGTGTGTACAGGGTCTGCTGTGAAGCGGTGTGAAATGGCTCTGATGGAGAGCCAGGCATGCTGTGGTGCTGGGGGGCCCCGTGTGGTGTGCTCGGAAGCCCGGTGAGCTGGGTTGCGGAGCCCGGTGTGCTGGGCTGAGCTGCTGGGGTGCCGTGTGGACAGGCTCTTCTGGGGAGCGGTGTGAACAGGCTCTGATGGAGAGCCAGGTGGGCTGTGGTGCTGGGGGGCCCCGTGTGCTGTGCTGGGGAGCCCGTTGAGCTGGGCTGGGGAGCCCGGCATTCTGGGCTGTGCTGCTGGGGAGCCGTGTGGAAAGGCATTGCTGGGGAGTGGTTTGAAAAGGATCTGCTGGACAGCCAGGCGGGCTGTGGCGCTGGGGGGCCCCGTGTGCCGTGCTCGGGAGCCCGGTGTGCTGTGCTGGGGATCCCGGTGTGCTGGGCTGTGCTGCTGGGGAGCCGTGTGGACAGGCTCTGCTGGGGAGCCAAGCGGGCATTGGTGCTGGGGGGCCCGGTGTGCTGTGCTGGGGAGCCCTGTGAGCTGGGCTGGGGTGCCCGGTGAGCTGGGCTTTTGTGCTGGGGAGCCGTGTAGACAGGCTCTGCTGCGGACGGGTGTAAACAGGCTCTGATGGAGAGCCCAGGCGGGCTGTGGTGCTGGGGGCCCCCGTGTGCTGTGCTCAGGAGCCCGTTGAGCTTTGCTGGGAAGCCCGGTGTTCTGGGCTGTGGTGCAGGGGAGCAGTGTAGACAGGCTGTGCTGTGGAGTGGTTTGAACAGGCTCTGATGCAGAGCCAGGCAGGCTGTATTGCTGGGGGGCCCCGTGTGCTGTGCTGGGGAGGCCGGTGTGCTGGGCTGTGGTGCTGGTGAGCCGTGTGGACAGGCTGTGCTGGGGAACGGTGTGAACAGGCTCTGATGGAGAGCCAGGTGGGCTGTGGTGCTGGGGGGCACCGTGTTCTGTGCTGTGGAGCCCGGTGAGCTGGGCTGGGAAGCCCGGTGTGCTGGGCTGTGCTGCTGGGGAGGCGTGTGGACAGGCTCTGCTGGGGAGTGGTTTGAACAGGCTCGGATGGAGAGCCAGGCGGGCTGTGGTGCTGGGGGCCCCCATGTGCTGTGCTAGGGGGGCCGTTGAGTTGGGCTGGGGAGCCCAGTGTGCTGGGCAGTGGTGCTGGGGAGCCGTGTAGACAGGCTCTGCTGGGGAGCGGTGTGAACAGGCTCTGCTGGGGAGCGGTGTGAACAGGCACTGATGGAGAGCCAGGCCGGATGTGGTGCTGGGGGCCCCCGTGTGCTGTGCTGGGGAGCCCGGTGAGCTGGGCCGAGGAGCCCGGTGTGCTGGGCTGTGGTGCTGGGGAGCCGTGTGGACAGGCTCTGCTGGGGACTGGTTTGAACAGTCTCTGCTGGAGAGCCAGGCGGGCTGTGGTGCTGGGGAGCCGTGTGGACAGGCTGTGCTTGGGAGTGGTTTCAACAGGCTCTGCTGGAGAGCCAGGCAGGCTGTGGTGCTGGGGGGCCCCGTGTGCTGTGCTGGGGAGCCCTGTGAGCTGGGCTGGGGTGCCCGGTGAGCTGGGCTTTTGTGCTGGGGAGCCGTGTAGACAGGGTCTGCTGCCGACGGGTGTGAACAGGCTCTGATGGAGAGCATGGCGGGCTGTGGTGCTGGGGGCCCCCGTGCGCTGTGCTCAGGAGCCCGTTGAGCTTGGCTGGGAAGCCCTGTGTGCTGGGCTGTAGTGCTGGGGAGCAGTGTAGACAGGCTCTGCTGTGGAGTGGTTTGAACACGCTCTGATGCAGAGCCAGGCAGGATGTATTGCTGGGGGGCCCCGTGTGCTGTGCTGGGGAGGCCGGTGTGCTGGGCTGTGGTGCTGGTGAGCCGTTTGGAAAGTTTGTGATGGGGAGCCGTGTGAACAGGCTCTGATGGAGAGCCAGGCGGGCTGTGGTGCTGGGGGGCACCGTGTACTGTGGTGGGGAGCCCGGTGAGCTGGGCTGCCGAGCCCGGTGTGCTGGGCTGTGCTGCTGGCGAGGCGTGTGGACCGGCTCTGCTGGGGAGCGGTGTGAACAGGATCTGATGGAGAGCCAGGTGGGCTGTGGTGCTGGGGGGCCCCCGTTTGTTGTGCTGGGGACCCCGGTGAGCTGGGCGGAGGAGCCCGGTGTGCTGGGCTGTGCTGCTGGGGAGCCGTGTGGACAGGCTCTGCTGGGGAGTGGTTTGAACAGACTCTGATGGAGAGCCAGGCGGCCTGTTGTGCTTGGGGGCCCCCTTTTCTGTGGTGGGGAGCCGGGTGAGCTGGGCTGGGGAGCCCGGTGTGCTGGGCTGTGGTGCTGGGGAGCCGTGTAGGCAGGCTCTGCTGGGGAGCGGTGTGAACAGGCTCTGCTGGGGAGCGGTGTGAACAGGCACTGATGGAGTGCCAGGCGGGTTGTGGTGCTGTGGGGCCCCTAGTGCTGTGCTGGGGGGCCAGTTGAGTTGGGCTGCGGGGCCCGGTGTGCTGGGCTGAGCTTCTGGGGTGCCGTGTGGACAGGGTCTGCTGGGAAGCGGTGTGAAAAGGCTCTGATGGAGAGCCAGGCGGGCTGTTGTGCTGGGGGTCCCCGTGTGCTGTGCTCGGGAGCCCGGTGAGCTGGGCTTCGGAGCCCGGTGTGCTGGGCTGAGCTGCTGGGGTGCCGTGTGGACAGGGTCTGCTGGGGAGCGGTGTGAACAGGCTCTGATGGAGAGCCAGGCGGGCTGTGCTGCGGTGTGCGGGGCTGCTGGCGAGCCGTGTAGACAGGCTCATCTGGGGAGCTTTGTGAACAGGCTCTGATGGAGAGCCAGGCGGGCTGTGGTGCTGGGGGCCCACGTGTGCTGTGCTGTGGAGCCCGGTGAGCTGGGCTGGGGAGCCTGGTGTGCTGTGCTGTGCATCTGGGGAGCCGTGTGGACAGGCTCTGCTGGGGAGCGGTTTCAACAGGCTCTGCTGGAGAGCAAGGAGCGCTGTGTTGCTGGGGGCCCCAGTGTGCTGTGCTGGGGAGCCCGGTGAGCTGGGCTGGGGAGCCCGGTGTGCTGGGCTGTGCTGCTTGGGAGCCGTGTGGACAGGCTCTGCTTGGGAGTGGCTTGAAAAGGCTCTCCTGGAGTGCCAGGCGGGCTGTGGTGCGGGGGGCCCCCGTGTGCTGTGCTGGGGAGCCCTGTGAGCTGGGCTGGGGAGCCCGGTGTGCTAGGCTGTGGTGCTGGGGAGCCGTGTGGACAGGCTCTGCTGGGGAGCGCTGTGGACAGGCTCTGATGGAGAGCCAGACGCGCTGTGGTGCTGGGGGGCCCCGTGTTCTGTGCTGGGGAGCCCGTTGATTTGGGCTGGAGAGCCCGGTGTGCTGGGCTGTGGTGCTGGGGAGCCGTGTGGACAGGCTCTGCCTGGGAGCGGTGTGAACAGGCTCTGATGGAGAGTCAGGCGGGCTGTGGTGCTGGGGGCCCCCGTTTGCTGTGCTGGGGAGCACGGTGAGCTTGGCTGCGGAGCCCGGTTTGCTGGGCTGTGCTGCTGGTGAGCCGTGTGGACAGGCTCTTCTGGGGAGCGGTGTGAACAGGCTCTGATGGAGAGCCAGACGCGCTGTGGTGCTGGGGGCCCCCGTGTGCTGTGCTGGGGAGCCCGTTGAGCTGGGCTGGGCAGCCCGGTGTGCTGGGCTGTGGTGCTGGGGAGCAGTGTGGAAAGGCATTGCTGGGGAGTGGTTTGAAAAGGATCTGCTGGACAGCCAGGCGGGCTGTGGTGCTGGGGGGCCCGGTGTGCCGTGATCGGGAGCCCGGTGAGTTGGGCTGTGGAGCCCGGTGTGCTGGGCTGTGGTGCTGCGGAGCCTTGTGGACAGGCTCAGCTGGGGAGCGGTGTGAACAGGCTCTGATGGAGAACCAGGCGGGCTGTGGTGCTGGGGCCCCCGGTGTGCTGTGATGGGGAGCCCGGTGAGCTGGGCTGGGGAGCCCTGTGTGCAGGGCTGTGGTGCTGGGGAGCGGTGTGGACAGGCTCTGCTGAGGAGCGGTGTGGACAGGCTCTGATGGAGTGCCAGGCGGGCTGTGGTGCTGGGGGGACCCTTGTTCTGTCTTGAGGAGCCCGTTGAGCTGGGCTGGGGAGCCCGGTGTGCTGGGCTGTGGTGCTGGGGAGCCGTGTGGACAGGCTCTGCTGGGGAGTTGTTTGAACAGGATCTGCTGGAGAGCCAGGCAGGTTGTGGTGCTGGGGGGCCCCCTTTTCTGTGCTGGGGAGCCGGGTGAGCTGGGCTGGGGAGCCCGGTGTTCTGGGCTGTGGTGCTGGGGAGCAGTGTAGACAGGCTCTGCTGTGGAGTGGTTTGAACAGGCTCTGATGCAGAGCCAGGCAGGCTTTATTGCTGGGGGCCCCAGTGTGCTGTGCTGGGGAGCCCGGTGTGCTGGGCTTTTCATCTGGGGAGCCGTGTGGATAATCTCTTCTGGGGAGCGGTGTGGACAGGCTCTGATGGAGAGCCAGGTGGGCTGTGGTGCTGGGGAGCCCGTTGAGCTGGACTGGGGAGCCCGGTGTGCTGGGCTGTGGTGCTGGGGAGTTGTTTGAACAGGCTCTGCTGGGGAGAGTGTTGAACATGCTCTGATTTAGAGCCAGGCGGGCTTTGGTGCTGGGGGCCCCCGTGTGCTCTGCTGGGGAGCCCGTTTAGCTGGGCTAGGGAGCCCGGTGTGCTGGGCTGTGGTGCGTGTGAACCGTGTAGACAGGCTCTGCTGGGGAGCGGTGTGAACAGGCTCTGATGGAGAGCCAGGCGGGCTGTGGTGCTGGGGGCCCCCGTGTGCTGTGCTGGGGAGCCCGTTGAGCTGGGCTGGGGAGCCCGGTGTGCTGGGCTGTGGTGCTGGGGAACCGTGTGGACAGGCTCTGCTTTGGAGCTGTGTGAACAGGCTCTGATGGAGAGCCAGGCGGGCTGTGGTGCTGGGGGCCCGTGTGCCTTGCTGGGGAGCCCGGTGACATCGGCTGGGGAGCCCGGTGTGCTGGGCTCTTCTGCTGGGGAGCCCTGTGGACAGGCTCTACTGGGGAGCAGTGTTAACAGGCTCTGCTGGAGAGCCAGGCGGCCTGTGGTTCTGGGGGCCCCCGTGTCCAGTGATGGGGAGCCCGGTGTGTTGGGTTGTGGTGCTGGGGAGTCGAGTGGACAGGCTCTGCTGGGGAGCGGTGTGAACAGTCTCTGCTGGGGAGCGGTGTGAACAGTCTCTGATGGAGAGCCAGGCGGGCTGTGGTGCTGGGGGGCCCGGTGTTCTGTTCTGGGGAGCCCGGTGTGTTGGGTTGTGGTGCTGGGGAGTCGAGTGGACAGGCTCTGCTGGGGAGCGGTGTGAACAGGCTCTGCTGGGAAGAGGGTTGAACAGGTCCTGATGGAGAGCAAGGCGGGCTGTGGTGCTGGGGGGCCCCGTGTGCTGTGCTTGGGAGACCGGTGTGCTGGGCTGTGGTGCTGGGGAGCAGTGCAGACAGGCTCTGCTGCGGAGAGCTGTGACCAGGCTCTGATGGAGAGCCAGGCGGGCTGTGGTGCTGGGGGGCCCCGTGTGCTGTCCTGGGGAGCCCGTTGAGGTGGGCTGGGGAGCCCGGTGTGCTGGGCTGTGGTGATGGGGAGCCGTGTAGACAGGCTCTGCTGGGGAGCGGTGTGAACAGGCTCTGATGGAGAGCCAGGCGGGTTGTGATGGTGTGGGCACCCGTGTGCTGTGCTGGGGAGCCCGGTGAGCTGGGCTGTGGAGCCCGGTGTGCTGGGCTGTGGTGCTGGGGAGCCGTGTGGACAGGCTCTCTTGGGGACTGGTTTGAACAGGCTCTGCTGTGGAGCGGAGTGAACAGGCTCAGATGGAGAGCCAGGCGGGCTGTGGTGCTGAAGTTCCCCCGTGTGCTGCGCTCGGGAGCCCAGTGTACTGGGCTTGGGAGCCCCGTGTGCTGGGCTGTGGTGCTGGGGAGCCCGGTGTTCTGGGCTGTGGTGCGGGGAGCCGTGTAGACAGGCAATGCTGGGGAGCCATTCGGGCTGCGGTGCAGGGGGGCCCCGTTTGCTGTGCTGGGGTGCCCGGTGTGCTGGGCTTGGGAGCCCAGTGTGCTGGGCTGTGGTGCTGGGAAGAGGTCTGGACAGGCTCTGCTGGGGAGAGGGTTGAACAGGCTCTGATGGAGAGTCAGGCGGGCTGTGGTGCTGGGGGTCCCGTGTGCTGTGCTGCGGAGCCCGTTGAGCTGGGCTGGGGAGCCCGGTGTGCTGGGCTGTTTTGCTGGGGAGCCGTGTACACAGGCTCTGCTGGGGAGCCATTCGGTCTGTGGTGCTGGGGGGCCCCGTGTGCTGTGCTGGGGAGCCCGGTGTGCTGGGCTGGGGAGCCCGGTGTGCTGGGCTGTGCTGCTGGGTTGCCGTGTGGACAGGCTCTGCTGGAGAGCAAGGCGGGCTGTGGTGCTGTGGGGTCCCGTGTGCTGTGCTGGGGAGCCCAGTGTGCTGGGCTGGGGAGCCCCGTGTGCTGGGCTGTGGTGCTGGGGAGCCCGGTGTTCTAGGCTGTGGTGCTGGGGAGCCGTGTAGACAGGCTCTGCGGCGGAGCCATTCGGGCTGCGGTGCAGGGGGGCCCCGTGTGCTGTGCTGGGGTGCCCGGTGTGCTGGGCTGGGGAGCCCGGTGTGCTGGGCTGTGCTGCTGGGTTGCCATGTGGACAGGCTCTGCTTGGGAGTGGTTTGAACAGGCTCTGATGGAGAGCCAGGCGGGCTGTGGTGTTGGGGGGCCCCGTGTGCTGTGATGGGGAGCTCGGTGTGCTGGGCTGGGGAGCCCCTTGTGCTGGGCTGTGGTGATGGGGAGCCCGGTGTGCTGGGCTGTGGTGATGGGGAGCCGTGTAGACAGGCTCTGCTGCGGAGCGGTGTGAACAGGCTCTGATGGAGAGCAAGGCGGGCTGTGGTGCTGGGGGGCCCCGTGTGCCGTGCTGGGGAGCCCGGTGTGCTGGGCTGTGGTGCTGGGGAGCCGTGTGGACAGGCTGTGCTGGGGAGTGGTTTGAATAGGGTCTGCTGGAGAACCAGGCGGGCTGTGGTTCTGGGGGCCCCCATGTGCTGTGCTGGGGAGCCCGGTGAGCTGGGCTGAGGAGCCCGGTGTGCTGGGCTGTGGTGCTGGGGAGCCGTGTGGACAGGCTCTGCTGAGGAGCGGTGTGAAATGGCTCTGATGGAGAGCCAGGCGGGCTGTGGTGCTGGGGGGCCCCTTGTTCTGTGCTGGGGAGCCCCTTCAGCTGGGCTGGCGAGCCCGGTGTGCTGGGCTGTGGTTCTGGGGAGCCGTGTACACAGGCTCTGATTGAGAGCCAGGCGGGCTGTGGTGCTGGGGAGCCCGTTGAGCTTGGCTGGGGAGCCCGGTGTGCTGGGCTGTGGTGCTGGGGAGCTGTGTGGACAGGCTCTGCTGGGGAGTGGTTTGAACAGGCTCTGATGGAGAGCCAGGCGGGCTGTGTTGCTGGGGGCCCCCATGTGCTGTGCTAGGGGGCCCGTTGAGTTGGGCTGGGGAGCCCAGTGTCCTGGGTTGTGGTGCTGGGGAGCCGTGTAGACAGGCTCTGCTGGGGAGCGGTGTGAACAGGCTCTGCTGGGGAGCGGTGTGAACAGGCACTGATGGAGAGCCATGCCGGATGTGGTGCTGGGGGCCCCCGTGTGCTGTGCTGGGGAGCCCGGTGAGCTGGGCCGAGGAGCCCGGTGTGCTGGGCTGTGGTGCTGGTGAGCCGTGTGGACAGGCTGTCCTGGCGAGCTGTGTGAACAGGCTCTGATGGAGAGCCAGGCGGGCTGTGGTGCTGGGGGGCATCGTTTTCTGTGGTGGGGAGCCCGGTGAGCTGGGATGCGGAGCCCGGTGTGCTGGGCTGTGCTGCTGGGGAGGCGTGTGGCCCGGCTCTGCTGGGGAGCGGTGTGAACAGGATCTGATGGAGAGCCAGGTGGGCTGTGGTGCTGGGGGGCCCCCGTTTGCTGTGCTGGGGACCCCGGTGAGCTGGGCGGACGAGCCCGGTTTGCTGGGCTGTGCTGCTTGGGAGCCGTGTGGACAGGCTCTGCATGGGAGTGGTTTGAACAGGCTCTGATGGAGAGCCAGGCGGGCTGTTGTGCTTGGGGGCCCCCTTTTCTGTGCTGGGGAGCCGGGTGAGCTGGGCTGGGGAGCCCGGTTTGCTGGGCTGTGGTGCTGGGGAGCCGTGTAGGCAGGCTCTGCTGGGGAGCGTTGTGAACAGGCTCTGCTGGACAGCCAGGCGGGCTGTTGTGCTGGGGGGCCCCGTGTGCCGTGCTGGGGAGCCCGGTGTGCTGGGCTGGGGAGCCCGGTGTGCTGGGCTGTGGTGCTGGGGAGCCGTGTAGACAGGCTCTGCTGGGGAGCCATTCGGGCTGTGGTGCTGGGGGGCCCCGTGTGCTTTGCTGGGGAGCCCGGTGAGCTGGGCTGGGAAGCCCGGTGTCCTGGGCTGTGCTGCTGGGGAGCCCTGTGGAAAGGCTCTGCTGGGGAGTGGCTTGAAAAGGCTCTGCTGGAGAGCCAGGCGCGCTGTGGTGCTGGGGGCCCCCGTATGCTGGGCTGGGGAGCCCGGTGTGCTGGGCTATGCTGCTGGGGAGCCGTGTGGACAGGCTGTGCTTGGGAGTGGTTTGAACAGGTTCTGCTGGAGAAACAGGCGGGCTGTGGTTCTGGGGGCCCCCGTGTGCTGTGCTGGGGAGACCAGTGAGCTGGGCTGGGGAGCCCGGTGTGCTGGGTTGTGCTGCTGGGGAGCCGCGTGGACAGGCTCTGCTGGGGAGCGGTGTGAACAGGCTCTGCTGGAGAGCCAGGCGGGCTGTGCTGCGGTGTGCTGGGCTGTGCTGCTGGAAAGCCGTGTAGACAGGCTCTGGTGGGGAGCGGTTTGAACAGGCTCTGCTGGAGAGCAAGGCGCGCTGTGTTGCTGGTGGCCACCGTGTGATGTGCTGGGGAGACCGGTGAGCTGGGCTGTGCTGCTGGGGAGCCGTGTAGACATGTTCGGCTGGGGAGCGGTGTGAACAGGCTCTGATGGAGAGCCAGGCGGGCTGTGGTGCTGGGGGCCCCCGTGTGCTGTGCTGGGGAGCCCGCTGAGCTTGGCTGGGGAGCCCGGTGTGCTGGGCTGTGGTGCTGGGGAGACGTGTAGACAGGCTCTGCTGGGGAGCGTTGTAAACAGGCTATGCTGGAGAGCCAGGCGGCTGTGGTGCTGTGGGCCCCCGTGTGCTGTGCTTTGGAGCCCGGTGTGCTGGGCTGTGGTGCTGGGGAGCCGTGTGGACAGGCTCTTCTGGGGGGCGGTGTGGACAGGCTCTGCTGGAAAGCCAGGCGGGCTGTGCTGCGGTGTGCTAGGCTGTGCTGCTGCGGAGCCGTGTAGACAGGCTCTGCTCTGGAGCCATTCGGGCTGTGGTGCTGGGGGGCCCCGTCTGCTGTGCTGGGGAGCCCGGTGTCCTGGGCTGAGCTGCTGGGGTGCCGTGTGTAGAGGGTCTGCTGGGAAGCGGTGTGAAAAGGCTCTGATGGAGAGCCAGGCGGGCTGTGGTGCTGGGGGGCCCCAGTGTGCTGTGCTCGGTAGCCCGGTTAGCTGGGCTGCGGTGCCCGGTGTGCTGGGCTGAGCTGCTGGGGTGCCGTGTGGACAGGGTCTGCTGGGAAGCGGTGTTAACAGGCTCTGATGGAGAGCCGGGCGGGCTGTGGTGCTGGGGGCCCCCCGTGTGCTGTGCTCGGTAGCCCAGTGAGCTGGGATGGGGAGCCCGGAATGCTGGGCTGAGCTGCTGGGGTGCCGTGTGGACAGGGTCTGCTGGGAAGCGGTGTGAAAAGGCTCTGATGGAGAGCCAGGCGGGCTCTGGTGCTGGGTGGCCCCGTGTGCTGTGCTCAGAAGCCCGGTGAGCTGGGCTGCGGAGCCCGGTGTGCTGGGCTGAGCTGCTGGGCTGCCGTGTGGACAGCGTCTGCTGGGGAGCCGTGTGAACAGGCTCTGATGGAGAGCCAGGCGGGCTGTGCTGCGGTGTGCGGGGCTGCTGGGGAGCCGTGTAGACAGGCACTTCTGGGGAGCTTTGTGAACAGGCTCTGATGGAGAGCCAGGCGGGGTGTGGTGCTGGGGGCCCCCGTGTGCTGTACTGGGGAGCCCGGTGAGCTGGGCTGGGGAGCCCGGTGTGCTGGGCTGTGCATCTGGGGAGCCGTCTGGAAAGGCTCTGATGGGGAGCTGTTTCAACAGGCTCTGCTGGAGAGCAAGGCGCGCTGTGTTGCTGGGGGCCCCCGTGTGCTGTGCTGGGGTGCCCGGTGAGCTGGGCTGGGGAGACCGGTGTGCTGGGCTGTGCTGCTGGGGAGCCATGTGGACAGGCTCTGCTGGGGAGTGGTTTGAACAGGCTCTGATTGACAGCCAGGCGGGCTGTGTTGCTGGGGGCCCCCATGTGCTGTGCTGGGGATCCCGGTGTGCTGGGCTGTGGTGCTGGGGAGCCGTGTGGACAGGCTCTGCTGAGGAGAGTTTATTACAGGCTCTGATCGAGAGCCAGGCGGGCTGTTGTGCTGGGAGGCCCCGTGTGCTGTGCTGGTGGGGCCCATGTGCTGTGCTGGGGGGCCCCGTGTGCTGGGCTGTGGTGCTGGGGAGCCCGGTATGCTGGGCTGTGCTGCTGGGGAGCCGTGTAGACAGGCTCTGCTGGGGAGCGGAGTGAACAGGCTCTGCTGGGGAGCGGTGTGAAAAGGCACTGATGGAGAGCCAGGCGGGTTGTGGTGGTGGGGGGCCCCATGTGCCGTGCTCGGGAGCCCGGTGAACTGGGCTGGGGTGCCTGGTGTGCTGGGCTGTGCTGCTGGGGAGCCGTGTAGACAGGCTCTGCCGGGGAGCGGTCTGAACAGGCTCTGATGGAGAGCCAGGCGGGCTGTGGCTCTGGGGGGCCCCGTGTTCGGTGCTTGGGATCCCGTTGAGCTCGGCTGGGGAGCCCGGTGTGCTGGGCTGTTGTGCTGGCGAGCGGTGTGGACAGGCTCTGCTGGGGAGTGGTTTGAAAAGTCTCTTCTGGAGAGCCAGGCAGGCTGTGATGCTGGGGGGCCCTCGTGTGCTGTGCTGGGAGCCCGGTGAGCTGGGCTGGGGAGCTCGGTGAGCTGGGCTTTTGTGCTGGGGAGCCGTGTAGACAGGCTCTGCTGCGGAGGGGTGTGAACAGGCCCTGATGGAGAGCCAGGCGGGCTGTGGTGCTGGGGGGCCCCGTGAGCTGTGCTCAGTAGCCCGGTGAGCTGGGCTGGGGATCCCTGGGTGCTGGGCTGTGGTGATGGGGAGCAGTGTAGACAGGCTGTGCTGTTGAGCGGTGTGAACAGGCTCTGATGGAGAGCCAGCCGGGCTGTGGTGCTTGGGGCCCCCGTGTGCTGTGTTGGGGAGCCCGGTGAGCTGGGCTGTGCTGCTGGGGAGCCGCGTAGACAGGCTCTGCTGGGGAGAGGGTTGAACAGGCTCTGCTGGAGAGTAAGGCACGCTGTGTTGCTGGGGGCCCCCGTATGCTGTGCTGGGGAGCCCGGTGAGCTGGGCTGGGGAGCCCGGTGTGCTGGGCTGTGGGGCTGGGGAGCCGTGTGGACAGGCTCTGCTGGGGAGCGGTGTGAACAGGCTCTGATGGAAAGCCAGGCGGGCTGTGGTGTTGGGGGCCCCCGTGTGCTTTGCTGGGGAGCCCGGTGAGCTGGGCTGTGCTGCTGGGGAGCCGTGTAGACATGTTCGGCTGGGGAGCGGTGTGAACAGGCTCTGATGGAGAGCCAGGCGGGCTGTGGTGCTGGGGGCCCCCGTGTGCTGTGCTGGGGAGCCCGGTGAGCTTGGCTGGGGAGCCCGGTGTGCTGGGCTGTGGTGCTGGGGAGCCGTGTAGACAGGCTCTGCTGGGGAGCGTTGTAAACAGGCTCTGCTGGAGAGCCAGGCGGGCTGTGGTGCTGTGGGCCCCCGTGTGCTGTGCTGGGGAGCCCGGTGTGCTGGGCTGTGGTGCTGGGGAGCCGTGTGGACAGGCTCTGCTGGGGGGTGGTGTGGACAGGCTCTGCTGGGGGGCGGTGTGGACAGGCTCTGCTGGATAGCCAGGCGGGCTGTGCTGCGGTGTGCTAGGCTGTGCTGCTGCGGAGCCGTGTAGACAGGCTCTGCTGGGGAGCGGTGTGAACAGGCTCTGCTGGAGAGCAAGGCGCGCTGTGTTGCTGGGGGCCCCCGTGTGGAGGGGAGTCCGGTGAGGTGGGCTTCGGAGCCCGGTGTGCTGGGCTTTGCTGCTGGGGAGCCGTGTGGACAGGCTCTGTCGGGGAGCGGTGTGAAAAGGCTCTGATGGAGAGCCAGCCGGGCTGTGGTGCTGGGGGCCCCCGTGTGCTGTGCTCGGGAGCCCAGTGAGATGGGCTTCGGAGCCCAAAGTGCTGGGCTGTGGTGCTGGGAAGCCGTGTGGACTGGCTCTCATGGGGAGAGGGTTTAACAGGCTCTGATGGAGAGTCAGGCGGGCTGTGGTGCTGGGGGCCCCCGTGTGCTGTTCTGGGGAGCCCGGTGTTCTGGGCTGTTCTGCTGGGGAGCCGTGTGGACAAGTTCTGCTGCGGAGCGCTGTGAAATGGCTCTGATGGAGAGCCAGGCAGGCTGTGGTGCTGGGGGGCCCCGTGTGCTGTGCTGGGGAGCCCGGTGAGCATGGCCGGGGAGTCCGGTTTTCTGGGCTGTGCTGCTGGGGAGCAGCGTGGACAGGCTCTGCTGGGGAGCGGTGTGAACAGGCTATGCTGGAGAGCCAGGCGGGCTGTGCTGCTGGGGAGTCGTGTGAACAGGCTCTAATGGAGAGCCAGGCGGGCTGTGGTGCTGGGGGGCCCCGTGTGCCGTGCTCTGGAGCCCGGTGTGCTTGGCTGTGCTGCTGGGGAGCCGTGTGGACAGGCTCTGCTGGGGAGCGGTTTGAACAGGCTCTGCTTGAGAGCAAGGCGCGCTGTGTTGCTGGTGGCCACCGTGTGCTATGCTGGGGAGCCCGGTGAGCTGGGCTGGGGAGCCCGGTGTGCTGGGCTGTGTTGCTGGGGAGCCGTGTGGACAGGCTCTCCTTGGGAGTGGTTTGAACAGGCTCTGCTGGAGAGCCAGGCGGGCTTAGGTGCTGGGGGCCCCCGTGTGCTGTGCTGGGGAGCCCGGTGAGATGGGCTGGATAGCCCGGTGTGCTGGGCTGTCTTGCTGGGGAGCCGTGTACATAGGCTCTGCTGGGGAGTGGTGTGAAGAGGCTCTGCTGGAGAGTCAGGCGGGCTGTGGTGCGTTGTGCTGGGCTGTGCTGCTGGGGAGCAGCGTGGACAGGCTCTGCTGGGGAGCGGTTTGAACTGGCTCTGATGGAGAGCCAGGCCGGCGGTGGTGCTCGGGGGCATCGTGTTCTGTGATGGGAAGGCCTGTGAACTGGGCTGTGCTGCTGGGGAGCCATGTGGACAGGCTCTGCTAGGGAGCGGTGTGAACAGGCTCTGATGGAGAGCCAGGCGGGCTGTGGTGGTGGGGGGCCCCGTGTGCTGTGCTGGGGATCCCGGTGAGGTGGGCTCGGGAGCCCGGTGTGCTTTGCTGTTGTGCTGGGGAGCCTCGTAGACAGGTTCTGCTGCGGAGCGGTGTGAACAGGATCTGCTGGTGAGCGGAGTGAACAGGCTCTGATGGAGAGTCAGGTGGGCTGTGGTGTGCTGTGCTGGGTAGCCCGTTGAGGAAGGCTGGGGAGCCCAGTGTTCTGGGCTGTCGTGCTGGGGAGTTGTGTGGACAGGCTCTGCTGGGGAGCGGTGTGAAATGGCTCTGATGGAGAGCCAGGCGGGCTGTTGTGCTGGGGGCCCCCGTGTGCTGTGCTCGGGAGCCCGTAGAGCTTGGCTGGGGAGCCCGGTGTGCTGGGATGTGGTGCTGGCGAACCGTGTAGAAAGACTCTGCTGCGGAGCGGTGTGAACAGGCTCTGATGGAGAGCAAGGCAGGTTGTGGTGCTGGGGGCCCCCGTGTGGTTTGCTGGGGCGCCCGGTGAGCTGTGCTGGGGAGCCCGGTGTGCTGGGCTGTGGTGCAGGCAAACCGTGTAGACAGGCTCTGCTGGGGGGCCCCTTGTGCTGTGCTGGGGAGCCCGGTGAGCTTGCCCGGGGAGTCCGTGTGGACAGGCTCTGCTGGGGAGTGGTTTGAACAGAATCTGCTGCAGAGCCGGGCGGGCTGTGGTTGTGGCGGGCCCCGTGTGCTGTGCTGGGGATCCCGGTGAGCTGGGCTGTGGTGCTGGGGAGCCGTGTGGACAGGCACTGCTGAGGAGAGTTTTGTACAGGCTCTGATGGAGAGCCAGGCGGGCTGTTGTGCTGGGGGCCCCCGTGTGCTGTGCTGGGGAGCCCGGTGAGCTGGGCTCTGCTGCTGGGGAGCCATGTAGACAGGCTCTGCTGGGGAGCAGTGTGAACAGGCTCTGCTGGAGAGCCAGGCCGGCTGTGGTGCTGGGGAGCCGTGTGGACAGGCTCTGCTGAGGAGAGTTTTGTATAGGCTCTGATGGAGAGCCAGGCTTGCTGTTGTTCTGGGGGCCCCCGTGTGCTGTGATGGGGAGCCCGGTGAGATGGGCTGGGGAGCCTGGTGTGCTGGGCTCTGCTGGTGGGGAGTCGTGTAGACAGGCTCTGCTGGGCAGCGGTGTGAAGAGGCTCTGATGGAAAGCCAGGCGGGCTGTGGTGCTGGGGGGCCCCATGTGCTGTGCTGGGGAGCCCGGTGTGCTGGGCTTTTGTGCTGTGGAGCCGTGTAGACAGGCTCTTCTGCCGACGGGTGTGAACAGGCTCTGATGGAGAGCCAGGCGGGCTGTGGTGCTGGGGGCCCTCGTGTGCTGTGCTGGGGAGCCCGGTGAGCTGGGCTGGGGAGCCCGGTTTGCTGGGCTGTGCTGCTGGGGAGCCGTGTGGACAGGCTCTTCTGGGGAGCGGTGTGAACAGGCTCTGATGGAGAGCCAAGCGGGCTGTGGTGCTGGGGGGCCCCGTGTGCTGTGCTGGGGAGCCCGTTGAGCTGGGCTGGGGAGCTCGGTATGCTGGGCTGTGCTGCTGGGGAGCCGTGTGGAAAGGATATTGCTGGGGAGTGGTTTGAAAAGGATCTGCTGGACAGCCAGGCGGGCTGTGGTGCTGGGGGGCCCGGTGTGCCGTGATCGGGAGCCCGGTGAGTTGGGCTGGGGAGCCCGGTGTGCTGGGCTGTGGTGCTGCGGAGCCTTGTGGACAGGCTCTGCTGGGGAGCGGTGTGAACCGGCTCTGATGGAGAACCAGGCGGGCTGTGGTGGTGGGGCCCCCGGTGTGCTGTGATGGGGAGCCCGGTGAGCTGGGCTGGGGAGCCCGGTGTGCAGGGCTGTGGTGCTGGAGAGCCGTGTGGACAGGCTCTGCTGAGGAGCGGTGTGGACAGGCTCTGATGTAGAGCCAGGCGGGCAGTGGTGCGGGGGGACCCTTGTTCTGTCTTGAGGAGCCCGTTGAGCTGGGCTGGGGAGCCCGGTGTGCTGGGCTGTGGTGCTGGGGAGCCGTGTAGACAGGCTCTGCCGGGGACTGGTTTCAACAGGCTCTGCTGGAGAGCCAGGCGGGCTGTGGTGCTGGGGAGCCGTGTGGACAGGCTCTGCTGGGGAGTGGTTTGAACAGGATCTGCTGGAGAGCCAGGCAGGCTGTGGTGCTGTGGGGCCCCGTGTGCTGTGCTGGGGAGCCCTGTGAGCTGTGCTGGGGAGCCCGGTTTGCTGGGCTGTGCTGCTGGGGAGCCGTGTGGACAGGCTCTGATTGAGAGCCAGGCGGGCTGTGGTGCTGGGGAGCCCGTTGAGCTTGGCTGGGGAGCCCGGTGTGCTGGGCTGTGGTGCTGGGGAGCTGTGTGGACAGGCTCTGCTGGGGAGCGGTGTGAACAGG
This sequence comes from Dascyllus trimaculatus, assembly GCA_024666655.1. Classification (NCBI taxonomy): domain Eukaryota; kingdom Metazoa; phylum Chordata; class Actinopteri; family Pomacentridae; genus Dascyllus; species Dascyllus trimaculatus. The sequence continues at coordinate 66,903 of JAMOIN010000365.1, forward strand.
CTCTGCTGGGGAGCGGTGTGAACAGGCACTGATGGAGAGCCATGCCGGATGTGGTGCTGTGGGCCCCCGTGTGCTGTGCTGGGGAGCCCGGTGAGCTGGCCCGAGGAGCCCGGTGTGCTGGGCTGTGGTGCTGGGTAGCCGTGTGGACATGCTCTGCTGGGGACTGGTTTGAACAGTCTCTGCTGGAGAGCCAGGCGGGCTGTGGTGCTGGGGAGCCGTGTGGACAGGCTGTGCTGGGGAGTGGTTTGAATAGGGTCTGCTGGAGAACCAGGCGGGCTGTGGTTCTGGGGGCCCCCATGTGCTGTGCTGGGGAGCCCGGTGAGCTGGGCTGAGGAGCCCGGTGTGCTGGGCTGTGGTGCTGGGGAGCCGTGTGGACAGGCTCTGCTGGGGAGTTGTTTGAACAGGATCTGCTGGAGAGCCAGGCAGGTTGTGGTGCTGGGGGGCCCCCTTTTCTGTGCTGGGGAGCCGGGTGAGCTGGGCTGGGGAGCCCGGTGTTCTGGGCTGTGGTGCTGGGGAGCAGTGTAGACAGGCTCTGCTGTGGAGTGGTTTGAACAGGCTCTGATGCAGAGCCAGGCAGGCTTTATTGCTGGGGGCCCCAGTGTGCTGTGCTGGGGAGCCCGGTGTGCTGGGCTTTTCATCTGGGGAGCCGTGTGGATAATCTCTTCTGGGGAGCGGTGTGGACAGGCTCTGATGGAGAGCCAGGTGGGCTGTGGTGCTGGGGAGCCCGTTGAGCTGGACTGGGGAGCCCGGTGTGCTGGGCTGTGGTGCTGGGGAGTTGTTTGAACAGGCTCTGCTGGGGAGAGTGTTGAACATGCTCTGATTTAGAGCCAGGCGGGCTTTGGTGCTGGGGGCCCCCGTGTGCTCTGCTGGGGAGCCCGTTTAGCTGGGCTAGGGAGCCCGGTGTGCTGGGCTGTGGTGCGTGTGAACCGTGTAGACAGGCTCTGCTGGGGAGCGGTGTGAACAGGCTCTGATGGAGAGCCAGGCGGGCTGTGGTGCTGGGGGGCACCGTGTTCTGTGGTGGGGAGCCCGGTGAGCTGGGCTGCGGAGCCCGGTGTGCTGGGCTGTGCTGCTGGGGAGGCGTGTGGACCGGCTCTGCTGGGCAGCGGTGTGAACAGGATCTGATTGAGAGCCAGGTGGGCTGTGGTGCTGGGGGGCCCCCGTTTGCTGTGCTGGGGACCCCGGTGAGCTGGGCGGAGGAGCCCGGTTTGCTGGGCTGTGCTGCTTGGGAGCCGTGTGGACAGGCTCTGCATGGGAGTGGTTTGAACAGGCTCTGCTGGACAGCCAGGCGGGCTGTTGTGCTGGGGGGCCCCGTGTGCCGTGCTGGGGAGCCCGGTGAGCTGGGCTGGGGAGCCCGGTGTGCTGGGCTGTGATGCTGGGGAGCCGTGTAGACAGGCTCTGCTGCGGAGCGCTGTGAACAGGCTCTGATGGAGAGCCAGGCGGGCTGTGGTGCTGTTGGCCCACGTGTGCTGTGCTGGGGAGCCCGTTGAGCTTGGCTGGGGATCCCGGTGTGTTGGGCTGTGGAGCCCGGTGTGCTGGGCTGGGGAGCCCGGTGTGCAGGGCTGTGGTGCTGGGGAGCTGTGTAGACAGGCTCTGCTGGGGAGCCATTCGGGCTGTGGTGCTGGGGGGCCCCGTGTGCTGTGCTGGGAAGCCCGCTGAACTGGGCTGGGGAGCCCGGTGTCCTGGGCTGTGCTGCTTGGGAGCCCTGTGGAAAGGCTCTGCTGGGGAGTGGCTTGAAAAGGCTCTGCTGGAGAGCCAGGCGCGCTGTGGTGCTGGGGGCCCCCGTATGCTGGGCTGGGGAGCCCGGTGTGCTGGGCTGTGCTGCTGGGGAGCCTTGTGGACAGGCTGTGCTTGGGAGTGGTTTGAACAGGTTCTGCTGTACAAACAGGCGGGCTGTGGTTCTGGGGGCCCCCGTGTGCTGTGCTGGGGAGACCAGTGAGCTGGGCTGGGGAGCCCGGTGTGCTGGGGTGTTCTGCTGGGGAGCCGCGTGTACAGGCTCTGCTTGGGAGCGGTGTGAACAGGCTCTGCTGGAGAGCCAGGTGGGCTGTGCTGCGGTGTGCTGGGCTGTGCTGCTGGAAAGCCGTGTAGACAGGCTCTGCTGGGGAGCGGTTGGAACAGGCTCTGCCGGAGAGCAAGGCGCGCGGTGTTGCTGGTGGCCACCGTGTGATGTGCTGTTGAGACCGGTGAGCTGGGCTGTGCTGCTGGGGAGCCGTGTAGACATGTTCGGCTGGGGAGCGGTGTGAACAGGCTCTGATGGGGAGCCAGGCGGGCTGTGGTGCTGGGGGCCCCCGTGTGCTGTGCTGGGGAGCCCGGTGAGCTTGGCTGGGGAGCCCGGTGTGCTGGGCTGTGGTGCTGGGGAGCCGTGTAGACAGGCTCTGCTGGGGAGCGTTGTAAACAGGCTCTGCTGGAGAGCCAGGCTGGCTGTGGTGCTGTGGGCCCCCGTGTGCTGTGCTTTGGAGCCCGGTGTGCTGGGCTGTGGTGCTGGGGAGCCGTGTGGACAGGCTCTTCTGGGGGGCGGTGTGGACAAGCTCTGCTGGAAAGCCAGGGGGGCTGTGCTGCGGTGTGCTAGGCTGTGCTGCTGCGGAGCCGTGTAGACAGGCTCTGCTCTGGAGCCATTCGGGCTGTGGTGCTGGGGGGCCCCGTCTGCTTTGCTGGGGAGCCCGGTGTGCTGGGCTGAGCTGCTGGGGTGCCGTGTGTAGAGGGTCTGCTGGGGAGCGCTGTGAAAAGGCTCTGATGGAGAGCCACGCGGGCTGTGGTGCTGGGGGGCCCCAGTGTGCTGTGCTCGGTAGCCCGGTTAGCTGGGCTGCGGTGCCCGGTGTGCTGGGCTGAGCTGCTGGGATGCCGTGTGGACAGGGTCTGCTGGGAAGCGGTGTTAAC
>JAMOIN010000594.1:0-41506 GCA_024666655.1 Dascyllus trimaculatus
TTTTATGGATTCTTTGAGGAACAGTTTTTAAACATTATAAATTGCTCTCTTCAGACGGGTGTCTTCCCCACTGCCTTTAAAACGGCGGTGGTGAAGCCCCTTCTGAAGAAGAGCAATTTAGATCCTAATGATTTTAATAACTATCGACCTGTATCCAACTTACCGTTTTTAAGTAAAATTTTAGAGAAACTGGCTTTTAACCAAGTCAATGACTTTTTAAATAGAACCAACATTTTAGAAAAACATCAGTCTGGTTTTAGGATGAACCACAGTACCGAGACAGCACTTTTAAAGATTTTAAACGACATCAGGTGGAATTTAGATAACAAAAAACTTACAGTGTTGGTTCTACTGGATCGAAGCGCCGCTTTTGACACAGTAGACCATCACATTTTATTAAACAGACTCAGACACCTGGTCGGCCTCTCTGTTTTTAACTGGTTCAATTCAATTCCTACCTCACAGATCGATGTTTTTATGTAGGTATGGATACATGTTCCTCAGGAACCCATGGAATTAGGTGTGGGGTTCCCCAAGGGTCAATTTTAAGTCCAATAATTTTAATCTTTACATGCTTCCTCTTGGGGACATCGTCAGGAGACACGGCATCAGTTTCCATAGCTACGCTGACGACACACAGCTGTACATTGCCGTGTCTCCTGATGACACAGGGCCGGTAGACACCCTTTTAAACTGTATTTTAGATATTAAGTCATGGATGGCAGTGAATTTCCTACAGCTCAACCAGGACAAAACTGAAGTTTTAGTTATAGGTCCTGAAGGCCAGAGAGAGAAACTTTTATCTAAATTTCAAAATTTTAAACCAGTAAAATCTGTAAAAAACCTGGGCGGGATTTTTGACTCTGAGCTGAATTTTATTCCACATATTAAAAATATAACAAAGATCGGTTTTTACCATCTGAAGAACATAGCCAGAGTCTGCCCGTTTCTCTCTCAGGCTAACACGGAGGTGCTAATGCAAGCTTTTATCTCTTCTCGTTTAGACTATTGTAATGCCCTGCTCTCTGGTTTTCCCAAAAAGAGCATTTTAAATCTACAATTATTGCAAAACTCGGCTGCTCGCGTGCTGATGAGGACCAGAGGGCGGGAACACATTACACCGATTTTAAAGTCGCTGCATTGGCTCCCCGTCCGCTTCAGGATCGATTTTAAGGTTTTTTTTATTAGTTTTTAATGTCTTAAAGGCCTTGCGCCTTCTTATTTATCTGATCTACTTTTAACGTGTCGACCCTTGCGGACCCTGAGGTCCTCCGGCTGTGGCCTCTTAACTGTACCACAAGCCAGGACAAAGACCCACGGCGAGGTGGCATTTAGCCGCTATGGCCCCCGGCTGTGGAACAGCCTGCCGGAGAACCTCAGGACTGCAGAGACTGTCGATGTTTTTAAAGGAAGGTTAAAAACTCACTTTTTTAAGCAGGCTTTTAACTGAGTTTTATAATTTCTTATTAGGGCCCGAGGAAAAAGGGAAAAGGCCAGCGATCAGTGAGAAACACTGAACGCTGGCCTTTGCACTGGGTGCAAAGGCCCTATTGTTCTTCTGGTGTTTCTTTGGCGGTTTGTTTGTTTCTTTGGCGGTTTCTTTATTAGGGCCCGAAGCACTACAGTGCATAGGACCCTATTGTTCCTGTAATGTTTCTTTGGCGGTTTGTTTGTTGTTTGTTTGGCGGTTTCTTTTTCTTACGCCACTTTGAACCTCAATTTGACTCCCTAAACATGCTCAAAAACTCCCAAAATTTGGCACACACATCAAGACTGGTGAAATATTTGATATTTTGGGGGAATTATACATATGAATGGCAAAATGACTCAATAGCGCCACCTAGAAAATTGGGCTTTAGTGGAGTTAATAAGGCTAGTTTCGCGAAAAATCATGAAATTTAGTACACATGTACAGTAGCCCGAGACAAAAACATTCCTGCTCTTAAAATTACAGAAAAAGCTCAAGGGCGCCCCCTAGAGTACGTGGTGTGCAGTTATTGGAATTTATCGAACTCCTCCCAGGATTTTTGACCGATCTTCACCAAATTCGGTGTGTGGCATCTAGACCCATCCAGGATGAAAAGTTATTAAAATCTCGTGGCTACTTCACACGGTGTGGGTGTGGCATGGTGGCCATTTTGAACAAAATCGCCATATGGAATGAAACAGGTTTTGGAGGTGAAGGCATCCATGTAATATCACCAAATCCACACAAATCCTCATTAATCTCAAGAACTAACAATTGATATACAATTCAAGAAAGGACGTGGTCAAACAGCTCCACAGCGCCCCCTACAAATATTCAAATACTCATATAAAATCACTGCTTTATCCTACAAACATGAAATTTGGTACACACGTACAGTATCCCAAGACCAACAGATTTGCACACTCCAAATTTCGAGCAGCTCCACAGCGCCCCCTACATATTTCAAAACAATTCCTATAAAATCACTGGTTTGTCCTACAGACATGAAATTTGGTACATGTGCAGAGCAGGATGAGACAAATACTATTGCGTGATATAGACATTCCGATCGTATCCCAAACGGCCGTGGGGGGGGAGCGAGGGCCCGTCCGACGCTGCTTGCAGCTTTAATTAGGGCCCGAAGCACTACAGTGCGTAGGACCCTATTGTTCCTGTAGTGTTTCTTTGGGGGGATGGGGGGATGGCGGCTTTTTAGGGCCCGAGCCCGAAAAGGCAAGGGCAGCGATCAGTGTGAAACACTGAACGCTGCCTTTGCCTTGCAGGGCAAAGGCCCTATTGTTCCTGCTCTGTTTGTTTCTTGGTTTCTTTGTTTCTTTTTCTTACGCCACTTTGAACCCCAATTTGACCCCCTAAACATGCTCAAAAACTCACCAAATTTTGCACACACATCAGGACTGGCGAAAAATTTGATATTTTGGGGGAATTACACATATGAATGGCAAAATGACTCAATAGCGCCACCTTAAAAATTGGGCTTTAGTGGAGTTAATACGGCTAGTTTCACATACAGCTATAAAATTTGGTACACAGGTACAGTAGCCCGAGACAAAAACATTCCTGCTGTTGAAATTTTGAAAAAGCTCCACGGCGCCCCCCAGAAAACGTGGTGCGCAGGTATTGGAATTTAACGAACTCCTCCCAGGACTTTTATCCCATCTTGATGAAACTGGCTGTGTGGTATCTGGACCCCTTCAGGATCAAAAGTTATTAAAATCTCATGGCTATGTCACACGGTGTGGGTGTGGCATGGCGGCCATTGTCACCAATTTTGCCATATGGAATGAAATGAGTTTTGGAAGTGAAGGGATCCACCTAATATCACCAAATCCACACAAATCCTCACAAATCTCAAAAGCTAATGTTTGATATACAATTCAGAAATGGACATGGTCAAACGGCTCCACAGCGCCCCCTACAAATATTCAAATACTCATATAAAATCATTGCTTTATCCTACAAACATGAAATTTGCTACATACATATAGTATCCCAAGACCAACAGATTTGCACAGTCGAAATTCTAATCGGCTCTACGGCGCCCCCTAGACAAGGTCGTGTGGAGAGGAGTATGATCAGGAGCGAGGGCCCGTCCGACGCTGCTTGCAGCTTTAATTTTTCTTACGCCACTTTGAACCTCAATTTGACCCCCTAAACATGCTCAAAAACTCACCAAATTTGGCACACACATCAGGACTGGTGAAAAATTTTAATATTTTGGGGGAATTACACATATGAATGGCAAAATGACTCAATAGCACCACCTAGAAAATTGGGCTTGAGTGGAGTTAATACGGCTAGTTTCATGTAAACTCATGAAATTTGGTACACAGGTACAGTAGCCCAAGACAAAAAAATTCCTGCTGTTGAAATTTCAAAAAAAGCTCAACAGCGCCCCCTACAGCATGTTGTGCGCAGGCATTGGAATTTAACAAACTCCTCACAGGATTTTTATCCGATCTTCACCAAATTCACTGTGTGGCATCTAGACCCCTCCAGGATGAAAAGTTATCAAAATCTTGTGGCTGCGTCACACGGTGTGGGCGTGGCATGGCGGCCATTTTTAACAAAAAAGCTCCATGGCGCCCCCTACAAAACGTGGTGCGTAGGCATTGGAATTTAACAAACTCCTCCCAGGGTTTTTGTCCCATCTTCACCAAATTTGCTGTGTGGCATTTACACCCCTCTAGGATGAAAAGTTATTAAAATCTTGTGGCTGGGTCACACGGTGTGGGTGTGGCATGGCGGCCATTTTGAACAAAAAAGCTCCATGGTGCCCCCTACAAAACGTGGTGCGTAGGCATTGGAATTTAACGAACTCCTCCCAGGATTTTTGTCCCATCTTCACCAAATTTGCTGTGTGGCATTTAAACCCCTCTAGGATGAAAAGTTATTAAAATCTTGTGGCTGCGTCACACGGTGTGGGTGTGACATGGCGGCCATTTTGAACAAAAAAGCTTAACATTGTACAATGGAACATGTTGTGCGCAGGCATTGGAATTTAACGAACTCCTCCCAGGATTTTTGTCCCATCTTCAGCAAATACACTGTGTGGCATCTTGACCCCTCCAGGATAAAAAGTTATTAAAATCTTGTGGCTGCGTCACACGGTGTGGGCGTGGCATGGCGGCCATTTTGAACAAAATCGCCATGTGGAACGAAATGGGTTTTGGAGGAGAAGGGATCTATGTAAAATCATCAAATCCACACAAATCCTCATTAATCTCAAGACTTTATATTTAATATGCAATTCAGGAATCGACATGGTCAAACAGCTCCTCAGCGCCCCCTACAAATATTCAAATACTCATATAAAATCACTGCTTTATCCTACAAACATGAAATTTGGTACATACATATAGTATCCCAAGACCAACAGATTTGCACAGTCGAAATTCCAATCAGCTTTATGGCGCCCCCTAGACAAGGTCGTGTGGAGAGGAGTGCGTTGAGAAGCGAGGGCCCGTCCGACGCTGCTTGCACATTTAATTAGGGCCCGAGCACGAAAAGGCAAAGGCCAGCTGTAAACAGGATCGCCGGGCGGTTGGATGTGAGTTTAAAAAGTCAGGCAGAGACAGTTTTTCTGGGGTGGTCCATTTCTTTTTTCTCTTTTTATTTTCCAAAAATGTGCAAATGGCAAAAAAGTGCAGGTGCAATAAAGTGCAGTAGAGGATTAAAATCAGGACATGGCTTCTCCAGCAGCAGAACGCAAGTGATGGGATTTGGCGCCTTTTATATGCTCTATTCGAGTGGGTAAATCCATTCTATTTCCTGGGGTGTTACATTAACATTAGCCTTCTTAAAACTAAGTTAAAACCCTCTACTATAAAACCATAAACCAACTATAAATAAACCCCAAACTAATACTGAAGAAATAATCCCAAACACAACCCACCAAAACCATAAACTAACTAAATAAACGATCTAAAATATTACATCCACCCCGATGATGTCACTCCCCCTTGGCCCAGGCCGGAACGTTCTTCAGCGGCGTCTGGTCCTCCCGGGAGTCTTTTGGCCAGACGCCGTCCGCCTGGACAAAAGAGGAGAACGGTAAGTTTTAAAACTGAAGCACACACACACCACACGCCACTCACTCACACTGCAACACTTCAAACATTCACTGCATGCACACCACATCTAAAAGAACATCTAATTTTAAAATACAGCACAAATATTGCACGTTCACATTATAATTGTCGTGTTGCCTCCGCAGGACCGGGCGCCGCCATCACCGGAAGTGACATCACCGACCGGCCCTACGGGGCAACATTCAAAAGTTTTAATAAATTATTTTGTCAAAAACGACAATCGTGTGCAAATTACTTTTGTGCAAATTAGCTTTCTTAAAGTGAAGTGTGCATAAAAAGTGCAATATGAATATCCCAAGTGCTTAGTGCAAAGTGAAAGGTGTTATTAAAGTGCAGGTGTGTGGGTGACGTGGTAACGAGCCGCGTCCTCGTTACACCAAAGGGCAGCGATCAGTGTGAAACACTGAACGCTGCCTTTGCCTTGCAGGGCAAAGGCCCTAATTGTTCCTGCTCTGTTTGTTTCTTGGTTTCTTTGTTAGGGCCCGAGCCCGAAAAAGGAAAAAGGCAGCGATCAGTGTGAAACACTGAACGCTGCCTTTGCCTTGCAGGGCAAAGGCCCTAATTGTTCCTGCTCTGTTTGTTTCTTGGTTTCTTTGTTAGGGCCCGAGCCCGAAAAAGGCAAAGGGCAGCGATCAGTGTGAAACACTGAACGCTGCCTTTGCCTTGCAGGGCAAAGGCCCTAATTGTTCCTGCTCTGTTTGTTTCTTGGTTTCTTTGTTAGGGCCCGAGCCCGAAAAAGGCAAAGGGCAGCGATCAGTGTGAAACACTGAACGCTGCCTTTGCCTTGCAGGGCAAAGGCCCTAATTGTTCCTGCTCTGTTTGTTTCTTGGTTTCTTTGTTAGGGCCCGAGCCCGAAAAAGGCAAAGGGCAGCGATCAGTGTGAAACACTGAACGCTGCCTTTGCCTTGCAGGGCAAAGGCCCTAATTGTTCCTGCTCTGTTTGTTTCTTGGTTTCTTTGTTAGGGCCCGAGCCCGAAAAAGGAAAAAGGCAGCGATCAGTGTGAAACACTGAACGCTGCCTTTGCCTTGCAGGGCAAAGGCCCTAATTGTTCCTGCTCTGTTTGTTTCTTGGTTTCTTTGTTAGGGCCCGAGCCCGAAAAAGGCAAAGGGCAGCGATCAGTGTGAAACACTGAACGCTGCCTTTGCCTTGCAGGGCAAAGGCCCTATTGTTCCTGCTCAGTTTCTTTCTTTCTTTCTTTCTTTCTTTCTTTCTTTTTCTTACGCCAAATTAACCCTCAATTTGACCCCCTAAACATGTTCAAAAACTCCCCAAATTTTGCACACACATCAGGACTGGTGAAAAATTTGATATTTTGGGGGAATTACACATATGAATGGCAAAATGACTCAATAGCGCCACCTTAAAAATTGGGCTTTAGTGGAGTTAATACGGCTAGTTTCACGTACAGCTATGAAATTTGGTACACAGGTACAGTACCCGGAGACAATAACATTCCTGCTTTTGAAATTTTGAAAAAGCTCCACGGCGCCCCCTAGAAAACGTGGTGCGCAGCCATTGGAATTTAACGAACTCCTCCTAGGATTTTTATCCGGTCTTCACCAAATTCGCTGTGTGGCATCTAGACCCATCCAGGATGAAAAGTTATTAAAATCTTGTGGCTGCGTCACACGGTGTGGGTGTGGCATGATGGCCATTTTCACCAATTTTGCCACATGGAATGAAATGAGTTTTGGAGGTGAAAGGATCCACCTAATATCACCAAATCCACACAAATCCTCATCAATCTCAAACGCTAAGGTTTAATATACAATTCATGAATGAACATGGTCAAACGGCTCCACAGCGCCCCCTGCAAATATTCAAATACTCATAAAAAATCACTGCTGTATCCTACAAACATGAAATTTGGTACACACATATAGAATCCAGAGTCCAACAAATTTGCACAGTCGAAATTCAAATCGGCTCAACGGCACCCCCTAGAAAAGTTTGTGTGGAGACATTGGAATTTAACGAACTCCTCTCAGGATTTGTATCCAATCTTCACCAAATTCACTGTGTGGCATCTAGACCCCTCCAGGATGAAAAGTTATTAAAATCTTGTGGCTGCGTCACACGGTGTGGGCGTGGCATGGCGGTCATTTTGAGCAAACTTGCCATGTTGAAGGAAATGAGTTTTGGAGGTTAAGGGATCCATGTAAAATCACCAAATCCACACAAAACCTCATTGATCTCAAGAACTAATGTTTAATATGCAATTCATGAATGGACGTGGTCAAACGGCTCCACAGCGCCCCCTACAAATATTCAAATACTCATAAAAAATCACAGTTTTATTCTACAAACATGAAATTTGGAATATACACATGCAAACCCGAGACTAACAGATTTGCACAGTCGAAATTCCAATGAGCTCTACGGCGCCCCCTAGACAAAGTCATTTGGAGACATTGGAATTTAACGAACTCCTCCCAGGATTTTTATCCGATCTTCACCAAATTCGCAGTGTGGCATCTAGACCCTTCCAGGATGAAAATTTATTAAAATCTCGTAGCTGCGTCACACGGCGTGGGCGTGGCATGGCGGCCATTTTGAGCGTGCGACCATGAAGTGTGAAATGCTCATAACTTCATTGCACATGATCAGATGTGAATGAAACTTGATATGTTTAATGACAGGCTATCCATCAACACTTGGGCGCAGCCAAAAAGCTCCACAGCGCCCCCTAGAAATTTCAAAAATTCATATAAAAACACCGCTTTAACCTACAGACATGAAATGTGGTACATGTGCAGAGCAGTAACACAACTGTTTACTTTAAAGATTCCTATCATCTCTAGAGCGGCGGTGCGGGTGGGAGCGAGGGCCCGTTCGACGCTGCTTGCAGCTTTAATTAGGGCCCGAAGCACTACAGTGCGTAGGACCCTATTGTTCCTCTCGTGTTTGGCGGTTTGGCGGTTTGGCGGTTTCTTTTTCTTACGCCACTTTGAACCTCAATTTGACCCCCTAAACATGCTCAAAAACTCACCAAATTTGGCACACACATCAGGACTGGTGAAAAATTTGATATTTTGGGGGAATTACACATATGAATGGCAAAATGACTCCATAGCGCCACCTAGAAAATTGGGCTTTAGTGGAGTTAATATGGCTAGTTTCACGTAAACTCATGAAATTTGGTACACAGGTACAGTAGCCCGAGACAAAAACATTCCTGCTTTTAAAATTTCAAAAAAGGCTCAACAGCGCCCCCTAGAGCACGTAGTGCGCAGGCATTGGAATTTATCGAACTCCTCCCAGGATTTTTATCCGATCTTCACCAAATTCGCTGTGTGGCATCTAGACCCATCCAGGATGAAAAGTTATTAAAATATTGTGGCTGCGTCACACGGTGTGGGCGTGGCATGGCGGCCATTTTTAACAAAAAAGCTAAACAGCGCCAACTAGAACATGTGGTGCGCAGGCATTGGAATTTAACAAACTCCTCCCAGGATTTTTATCCAATTTTCACCAAATTCACTGTGTGGCATCTACACCCCTCCAGGATGAAAAGTTATTAAAATCTCGTGGATACGTCACACGGTGTGGGCGTGGCATGGCGGCCATTTTGAACAAAAAAGCTTAACATTTTACAATGGAACACATTGTGCGCAGGCATTGGAATTTAACGAACTCCTCCCAGGATTTTTGTTCGATCTTCACCAAATTCGCTCTGTGGCATCTAGACCCCTCCAGGATGAAAAGTTATTAAAATCTTGTGGCTGTGTCACACGGTGTGGGCGTGGCATGGCGGCCATTTTGAACAAAAAAGCTTAACCTCGTCCACTTCAACACGTGGTGCGCAGGCATTGGAATTTAACAAACTCCTCCCAGGATTTTTGGCCGATCTTCACCAAATTCGCTGTGTGGCATCTAAACCCCTCCAGGATGAAAAGTTATTAAAATCTTGTGGCTGCATCACACGTTGTGGGCGTGGCATGGCGGCCATTTTGAACAAAAAAGCTAAACATTGTACAATGGAACACGTTGTGCGCAGGCATTGGAATTTAACGAACTCCTCCCAGGATTTTTGTCCGATCTTTACCAAATTCACTGTGTGGCATCTGGACCCCTCCAGGATGAAAAGTTATTAAATTCTCGTGGATACGTCACATGGTGTGGGCGTGGCATGGCGGCCATTTTGAACAAAATCGCCATGTGGAACGAAATGGGTTTTGGAGGTGAAGGGATCCATGTAAAATCACCAAATCCACACAAATCCTCATTAATCTCAAGACCTAATATTTAATATACAATTCAGGAATGGACGTGATCAAACGGCTCCACAGCGCCCCCTAGAAATATTCAAATAGTCATGTACACTGCCTTCCAAATTATTATGTAAATGATATTTTTGTCTGGTTTTCCTAAATAATTGATGCAAATGGCAATCAGCATAATTTTCCAGTCATTAGCTGTCAAAATATAATTCAAATCTTATTGAAAAAAACTCCCAATGAAAACGGTATTTTTTTTCAAAATAAAATCTAGAAATGCACCGTTCCAAGTTATTATGCACGACAGAGTTTCAAGACATTTTCTAGTTTGCAAAGAACTCAAAATGGTCATTTATTAAATTTACAACAATAGGAGGTCATATTTAGTGAAATTAAAAGCTATTTAAATCAAAAACATCATTACAAGTCAAGTTACATTTTAACAAAGGACCCCTTATTTGAAAGCAGCTTCACAATTCTTGCATCCATTGAACTTGTGAGGTTTTGTAGAGTTTGTGCTTGAATTTCTTTGCAGGATGTCTGAACAGCCTCCCAGAGCCGCTGTTTGGATGTGAACTGCCTCCCACCCTCATAGATCTTTTGCTTGAGGATGCTCCAAAGATTCTCGATAGGATTGAGATCAGGGGAGGATGGGGGCCAGACCATGAGTTTCTCTCCTTTTATGCCCATAGCAGCCAATGAAGCAGAGGTATTCCTTGCAGCATGAGATGGTGCATTGTCATGCATGAAGATGATTTTGTTTCGGAAAGCACGGTTCTTCTTTTTGTACCATGGAAGAAAGTGGTCAGTCAGAAACTCAACATACTTTGCAGAAGTCATTTTGACACCTTCAGGGACCTTGAAGGGGCCAACCAGCTCTCTCCCCATGATTCCAGCCCAAAACATGACTCCGCCACCTCCTTGCTGATGTCGCAGCCTTGTTGGAACATGGTGGCCATGCACCAACCATCCACTACTCCATCCATCTGGACCATCCAGGGTTGCACGGCACTTATCAGTGAATAAGACTGTTTGGAAATTGGTCTTCATGTATGTCTGGGCCCACTGCAGCCGTTTCTGCTTGTGAGCACTGATTAGGGGTGGTCGAATAGAAGGTTTACGCATAACTGCAAGCCTCTGGAGGATCCTACACCTTGATGTTTGCGGCACTCCAGAGACACCAGCAGCTTCAAATACCTGTTTGCTGCTTTGTAATGGCATTTTAGCAGCAGCTCTCTTAATCCGATGTATTTGTCTGGCAGAAACCTTCCTCATTTTGCCTTTATCTGCACGAACTCTTGTGTGCCCTGAATCAGCCACAAATCTCTTAATGGTACAATGTTTGGCACAAGTTTTCGTGAAATATCTAAGGTTTTCATACCTTGTCCAAGGCATTCAACTATTTCACGCTTTTCGGCAGCAGAGAGATCCTTTTTCTTTCCCATATTGCTTGAAAATGGTGGTCTGCTTAATAATGTGGAAGTCCTTCTTATGTACTTTTTCCTTTAATTGGGCTCACCTGGCCAACTAATTATCACAGGTGTTTGAGATTGATTTCAGTGATCCAAAGAGCCCTGAGACACAATACCATCCATGATTTTAACTGAAAAATACAAAATGTAATCTTTATGACACTTAAATACAGTTTGCATAATAATTTGGAAGGCAGTGTAAAATCACTGCTTTATCCTACAAACATAAAATTTGGTACATACATATAGTATCCCAAGACCAACAGATTTGCACAGTCGAAATTCTAATCGGCTCTACGGCGCCCCCTAGGCAAGGTCGTGTGGAGAGGAGTGCGGTGAGGAGCGAGGGCCCGTCTGACGCTGCTTGCAGCTTTAATTAGGGCCCGAGCCCGAAAAAGGAAAAGGGCAGCGATCAGTGTGAAACACTGAACGCTGCCTTTGCCTTGCAGGGCAAAGGCCCTATTGTTCCTGCTCAGTTTCTTTCTTTCTTTCTTTCTTTCTTTCTTTCTTTCTTTCTTTCTTTCTTTATTTTTCTTACGCCAAATTAACCCTCAATTTGACCCCCTAAACATGTTCAAAAACTCCCCAAATTTTGCACACACATCAGGACTGGTGAATAATTTGATATTTTGGGGGAATTACACATATGAATGGCAAAATGACTCAATAGCGCCACCTTAAAAATTGGGCTTTAGTGGAGTTAATATGGCTAGTTTCACGTACAGCTATGAAATTTGGTACACAGGTACAATAGCCCGAGACAATAACATTCCTGCTTTTGAAATTTTGAAAAAGCTCCACGGCGCCCCCTAGAAAACGTGGTGCGCAGCCATTGGAATTTAACGAACTCCTCCTAGGATTTTTATCCCATCTTCACCAAATTCGCTGTGTGGCATCTAGACGCCTCCAGGATGAAAAGTTATTAAAATCTTGTGGCTGCGTCACACCGTGTGGGCGTGGCCTGCCGGCCATTTTCAGCAAATTCGCCATGTGGAACGCAATGAGTTTTGGAGGTGAAGGGATCCACGTAATATCACCAAATCCACACAAATCCTCATCAATCTCAAACACGAACGTTTAATATACAATTCATGAAAGGACGTGTTCAAAAGGCTCCACAGCGCCCCCTACAAATATTAAAATACTCATAAAAAATCACTGCTGTATCCTACAAACATGAAATTTGGTACAGACATATAGAATCCCGAGTCCAACAAAATTGCACAGTCGAAATTCAAATCGGCTCTATGGCGCCCCCTAGACAAGGTTGTTTGGAGACATTGGAATTTAACGAACTCCTCCCAGGATTTTTATCCCATCTCCACCAAATTGGCTGTGTGGCATCTAGACCCCTTCAGGATGAAAAGTTATTAAAATCTTCTGCCTCTGTCACACGGTGTGGGCGTGACAGGGCGGCCATTTTGAGCGTGTGGCCATGAAGTGTGAAATGCTCATAACTTGACTGCACATGGCCGAATATGAATGAAACTTGATATGCTTGATGACAGGCTATCCCTCAACACTGTGGCGCACTTAAACAGCTCCACAGCGCCCCCTACAAAATTTTAAAATTTCATATAAAATCACTGGTTTGTCGTACAGACATGAAATTTGGTACATGTGCAGAGCAGGATGAGACGAACACGAGTGCATGCTTTAGACATTCCCATCGTCTCCACAGCGGCGTTGCGGGGGGGGGGAGCGAGGGCCCGTCCGACGCTGCTTGCATCTTTAATTCGGGCCCGAGCCCGAAAAGGCAAAGGGCAGCGATCAGTGTGAAACACTGAACGCTGCCTTTGCCTTGCAGGGCAAAGGCCCTATTGTTCCTGCTCAGTTTCTTTCTTTCTTTCTTTCTTTATTAGGGCCCGACCCCGAAAAGGCAAAGGGCAGCGATCAGTGTGAAACACTGAACGCTGCCTTTGCCTTGCAGGGCAAAGGCCCTATTGTTCCTGCTCTGTTTGTTTGGCGGTTTCTTTATTTTTCTTACGCCAAATTAAACCCCAATTTGACCCCCTAAACATGCTCAAAAACTCCCCAAATTTTGAACACACATCAGGACTGGCGAAAAATTTGATATTTCGGGGGAATTACACATATGAATGGCAAAATGACTCAATAGCGCCACCATGAAAATTGGCCTTTAATGGAGTTAATACGGCTAGTTTCACGTACAGCTATGAAATTTGGTACACATGTACAGTAGCCCGAGACAAAAACAATCCTGCTTTTGAAATTTCGAAAAAGCTCTAAGGCGCCCCCTAGAAAATGTGGTGCGCATGCATTGGAATTTAACGAACTCCTCCCAGGATTTTTATCCAATCATCACCAAATTTGCAGTGTGGCATCTAAACCCCTCCAGGATGAAAAGTTATTAAAATCTTGTAGCTGCGTTACACGGTGTGGGCGTGGCATGGCAGCCATTTTGCACAAAATTGCCATGATGAACGAAATGGGTTTTGGAGGTGAAGGGCTCTATATAATATCACCAAATCCACACAAATCCTCATTAAACTCAAAAACTAACATTTGATATACAATTCAGTAATAGACGTGGTCAAACGGCTCCACAGCGCCCCCTACAAATATTGAACTAGTCATATAGAATCAATGCTTTATCCTACAAACATGCAAATTGATACATACATATAGTATCCCAAGACCAACAAATTTCCACAGTCGAAATTCCAATTGGCTCTACGGCGACCCCTACACAAGGTCGTGTGGAGACATTGGAATTTAACGAACTCCTCCCAGGATTTTTATCCCATCTTAATGAAACTGGCTGTGTGGCATCTGGACCCCTTCAGGATCAAAAGTTATTAAAATCTCGTGGCTATGTCACACGGTGTGGGCGTGGCATGCCGGCCATTGTCACCAATTTTGCCATATGGAATGAAATGAGTTTTGGAAGTGAAGGGATCCACCTAATATCACCAAATCCACACAAATCCTCACAAATCTCAAAAACTAATGTTTGATACACAATTCAGGAAGTGGCGTGTTCAAACGGCTCCACAGCGCCCCCTACAAATATTCAAATACTCATGTAAAATCACTGCTTTAACCTATAAACATGAAATTTGGTACACATGTATAGTCTATCCAGACAAACAGATCTGTACACTTGAAATTCCAATCAGCTCCACAGCGCCCCCTAGAAAATGTCTTGCATAGACATTGGAATTTAAAGAACTCGTCCCAGGATTTTTATCCCATCTCCACCAAATTGGCTGTGTGTCATCTAGACCCATTCAGTATGAAAAGTTATTAAAATCTTGTGGCTGCATCACACGGTGTGGGCGTGACAGGACGGCCATTTTGAGTCTGTGGCCATGAAGTGTGAAATGCTCATAACTTGACTGCAGATGGTCGAATATGAATAAAACTTGATATGCTTGATGACAGGTTATCCCTCAACACTGTGGCGCACTCAAACAGCTCCATAGTGCCCCCTACGAAATTTTAAAATTTCATATAAAATCACTGGTTTGTCGCACAGACATGAAGTTTGGTTCATGTGCAGAGCCGGATGGGACAAACACAACTGCGTGCTTCAAACATTCCGATAGTCTCCACAGTGGCAGTGTGGGGGGAGCGAGGGCACGTCCGACGCTGCTTGCAGCTTTAATTAGGGCCCGAGCCCGAAAAAGGCAAAGGGCAGCGATCAGTGTGAAACACTGAACGCTGCCTTTGCCTTGCAGGGCAAAGGCCCTATTGTTCCTCGTGAGTTTTCTTTCTTTCTTTCTTTCTTTCTTTCTTTCTTTCTTTCTTTCTTTCTTTCTTTTTCTTACGCCAAATTGAACCCCAATTTGACCCCCTAAACATGCTCAAAAACTCCCCAAATTTTGAACACACATCAGGACTGGCGAAAAATTTGATATTTCGGGGGAATTACACATATGAATGGCAAAATGACTCAATAGCGCCACCATGAAAATTGGGCTTTAATGGAGTTAATACGGCTAGTTTCACGTACAGCTATGAAATTTGGTACACACCTACAGTAGCCCGAGACAAAAACATTCCTGCTTTTGAAATATCGAAAAAGCTCTACGGCGCCCCCTAGAAAACGTGGTGCGCAGGGATTGGAATTTTACGAACTCCTCCCAGGATTTTTATCCAATCATCACCAAATTTGCAGTGTGGCATCTAAACCCCTCCAGGATGAAAAGTTATTAAAATCTTGTGGCTGCGTTACACGGTGTGGGCGTGGCATGGCAGCCATTTTGCACAAAATTGCCATGATGAACGAAATGGGTTTTGGAGGTGAAGGGCTCTATATAATATCACCAAATCCACACAAATCCTCATTAAACTCAAGAACTAACGTTTGATATACAATTCAGGAATGGATGTGGTCAAACAGCTCCACAGCGCCCCCTACAAATATTGAAATAGTCATATAAAATCAATGCTTTATCCTACAGACATGCAAATTGATACATACATATAGTATCCCAAGACCAACAAATTTGCATAGTCGAAATTCCAATCAGCTCTACGGCGCCCCCTACACAAGGTCGTGTGGAGACATTGGAATTTAACGAACTCCTCCCAGGATTTTTATCCCATCTTGATGAAACTGGCTGTGTGGCATCTGGACCCCTTCAGGATCAAAAGTTATTAAAATCTCGTGGCTATGTCACACGGTGTGGGCGTGGCATGGCGGCCATTGTCACCAATTTTGCCATATGGAATGAAAATAGTTTTGGAAGTGAAGGGATCCACCTAATATCACCAAATCCACACAAATCCTCACAAATCTGAAAAACTAATGTTTGATATACAATTCAGGAAGTGGCGTGTTCAAACGGCTCCACAACGCCCCCTACAAATATTCAAATACTCATATAAAATCACTGCTTTAACCTACAAACATGAAATTTGGTACACATGTATAGTGTATTGACACAAACAGATCTGTACACTTGAAATTCCAATCAGCTCCACAGCGCCCCCTACACAATGTGGAGCAGAGACATTGGAATTTAACGAACTCCTCCCAGGATTTTTATCCCATCTCCACCAAATTGGCTGTGTGGCATCTGGACCCATTCAGTATGAAAAGTTATTAAAATCTCGTGGCTGCGTCACACGGTGTGGGCGTGACAGGACGGCCATTTTGAGTCTGTGGCCATGAAGTGTGAAATGCTCATAACTTGACTGCACATGGTCGAATATGAATAAAACTTGATATGCTTGATGACAGGCTGTCCCTCAACACTGTGGCGCACTTAAACAGCTCCATAGCGCCCCCTACAAAATTTTAAAATTTCATATAAAATCACTGGTTCGTCGTACAGACATGAAATTTGGTTCATGTGCAGAGCAGGATGAGACGAACACAATTGTGTGCTTCAGACATTCCGATCGTCTCCACAGCAGCGGTGCGGTGGAGCGAGGGCCCGTCCGACGCTGCTTGCAGCTTTAATTCTTTCTTTCTGTTAGAAGAAAACTTAGATGTCACTTATCAGCTCACTCAAGATTTATTTAATAGGAGGAACCAGCGTAACTGATTCCTCACATATATGCTCTCTGCTACTTCCTTACAACTGCTCCGAGCAGGGACCGCCCCTGCTCGGGTTTCTCTGTGTAACCCAGCTTTTGTATAAATAAAGGAACAAGGAACTGCTCAGCGCGACTCTGCCTTGGTAGATTGTACTGAGCAGGGTGCCCTTTGTACAAAGAATCTCTCTGTGTCTGACTCTATTGATTATTCTCCCAGCAGGTCATGAGGCGATCGGGGATCCTCTCCTGACATTAAAACTTGGTCCTTCGAGCCGGATGGTCAATCAGGGCGACTGACGAGAAGCTCTCCGACCTGCAGTCCGTCGACGGCCAGTCACCAGGTGACTGATAAGTCCTCGGCCGTGAATTCGGTCCGTGGCCAGGGTTAGAACCGGATCTTCGGGTTACCCTGGTTGATCATCCGAACAACGGAGACAATAGAGTGAGTATAAGACACATAAAGAGAGTGTTTGGGTTTTGAGAATTTTAACCAGAACTAAAATTCTAGTTTGGATTGGTTTTGAGGATTTTGACCGAAACTAAAATCTTGCAAAAAGCAACCTGAAGAGCGTTCTTCAGAAGGAGGCGCGTGCCTCATAAAAACTGCAGTAGAAAGAGGTACGTTCCTCGTAAATGTTAACATATAAGAGACGCGTGTCTCAAGAGGTGAGTGCCTCAGAAAGAGGAGCGTTCCTCGTAAAATAGAAGATATAAGAGACGCGTGTCTCAAGATATCAGAGGCGAGTGCCTCAGAAAGAGGAGAGTTCCTCGTAAAATAGCCGGCTGTGAGTGTGGATTTTGTGTGAATGAAGGTAAGACTATTATAAGAACATAGGAAGTTCTTGTCTACCTTATTTTTTCTTTTATTCTTGGAAGACTGAAGTATACATGAGGATTTGAGTCAGCTTTCCCCGCACTGTATTAGTCAGTGTAGAAGCTTGGGAGATCCACTGCACTCATTTTCTCTCATATGTAAGAAACTCTTCCTTGAAAATCATAGTGAATAAATGACGGAAAATTCTAGTGAATTGATAGTAGTAACTTTTGTAAATTCGAACAAAGACAAACCAAAAGAGAGAGAGTATTTTTGGTCAGATCTTTCAACTTCCACGGTACGTTGTACGTATTGCAGAATACATGTTGACCCAGATAAACCAATAATTAGAACCTCAACAGTAATTCTACTAGAAGACGCTGAACAATTAATGTTTAGAATTGACTGTTTAAATATCCAGTAAAAGTACAAAATGGGAGGTAGTGAAAGTAAGGAATACACAAAAGAAATATTAGGATTACAAGTGTAACTAAAAACAGAAATCAGTCAAGAGAAAGGAATGAAAAAAAAAGTTACAAAAGAAGACAGCAAATGTTATGAGTGTAGGCGTGAAGGCAGATGAAGAGACACAGGCGAGCACACTACAAACCCGTGACCTTGACAGAGAAGGGAATGGTGAGGCAGCTGCAGAGCCTGCACCATAAGATAAGAGCGACAAACAGTTAGATTTAGAAAGAAGAAAAAAAAAGAAAAAACAACTCAGACGGGGATGGAAATACAGTACCACCCCAGATAAAAGACTCTGTATCCCAACCAAATGTTAGAAAAAACATTAAGAAAAATACAGAGGTGACTACAATGGTGGTACTGACACGTCAGAAAATGACTCAGACACCTCAGAATGCGACTACTGTGGTCCAACTCCTGGTCAGTACCCACTCGTGGAAGTAGCTAACCCACGATTTGGTATGGACCGTGGAGAAGGTCAAGGAGCCGACCCAGACAAAACTATACATGTTTATAGACCATGGAGTGCTCAGGACCGTAAAAAAGCAACGCAAGATGCCAGCCACCCATCATCAGGACAGGGTGGAGCAGATGATTTTATAAGCAAAATGAGAGGGATTGCACAAAGTTACAGGCTGTAGAACAAGCAACCCATGCAGCAGAAGTCCTTAAACGCCAACAACAAGGCAATTATGTTAGCACCGAGATGGCAGGTGTCATAGCATATCAAAGCAGACCACACCAATATCATGGCAGAGGCCGTGGACGTGGACGAGGACGTGGTGGCTATAGGCCCCAAGACAACAGATACCAAGACTACGAATATCAAAGAAACAAAGATCGAAAAGAAAACAGGTGTTTTACTTGTCATAAACCTGGACACCTGGCAAAAGACTGCCCCAGTGAACAAAGAGCATGACTAGAAAAAACAGAGACAGAGAAATCAGTGAGCACTGAAGATTCAATAAAACACCAAGGTCAAAACGAAAGGGAAGAAAACAATGAACTACATCTAGATATACACAATCTGCTACAAATGAGTTCACAGGACACATCGCCAATGAGAAAACTAAGCTTTAATGGTAAAGATTTTAACTGTTTATGTGATACTGGAGCATGTACAACAGTACTCAGATATGCTCCCCCAAAAATGCAGTTATCAAACAAACAGGTTTGGGTAAAGTCGGCATCAGGCCATGTAACTTCCCTTAGAATGACAAAACCAGTAAATATAGTAGATATTGAAACAGGGACGCATGTGCGTGTGCCAATTCTAGTGGATCCTGCCTGTCCACTTAATCTATTAGGGAGAGATGTTATGGTCCCAATGAAAATGACCGTGAGACCCTCAAAAGATGGAAAAATGACAACAGAAGTTGATCCACCAGAACATACAAAAGACACTTATTTAGTAAAAGGGGAAGGAGTTCCCCACTATTACTGGTCATTAGACATGACAGATCAAGACATGGCGAAATCACTGTTAGATCAGGCGACAACACAGCTCATGCTGATGACAGGTGGCATACAGAACTTAGATGTTCTCAACCCTGATCAGCTACATTGTACACTCAGATACAAACAGGACTCAGGTCCAGATCCACCGTATGATGACCTGGTTCACAAATTAAAAAACCCTACAACGATGTGCCTTAATCACATAATTGTATCTAAATCGGGTCAGTCATGTGTGTCAGTCACTCTCAATCCAAAACAACAAGCTGTCAACCGAAACCAGTATCCGCATGTATCTCTAACTCACCACCTGATACAACAGGTTGGCAGACAGGAAAACATAGTGGAATGCGGAGACTTGTTTTAAATACGTATGTCGCAGTGACACCGCAGACACACATGGACGAAGCCTGACAGATAACAGTAAACACCTATGTACTGACAGCAGAAGAGAAAGCTGATCTGCAAGACATACCAGATTCCCTATGGTCCAAAGGCGCTACAGATGTCGGCCTTATACTAAATTATCCTCCAGTAAAAGTCGAAACAAAGCATAATGCTTATCCGATAGTACGTCAATACCCACTGTCAAAAGAGGCAGAAAAGGGTATAGAACCTGTAATTATGGACATGATTAAGGCAGGAATATTAGTTGAAACAAAGAATCCTAAGTGTTTGACCCCAATTTTCCCAGTTAAGAAAGCTACAAAAGGCTGGAGAATGATACAGGATTTGAGAGCAGTAAACGAAATAGTTGTAACAGAGCCAGTAGAAGTAGCAAACCCACACACACTTATGAATAACATCTCACCCAAGGACAAATGGTTCACAGTAATAGACTTTAATGCATTCTTTTCTATTCCAGTTCACACAGACTCCCAAGGCCTGTTCGCTTTTAGATACAAAAACAAGACTTACACTTATACTAGGTTACCTCAAGGGTTCACAAACAGCCCCACACTATATTCACAAGCATTACAGGCCTCCATGCAGAAGTGTGTGAGCCTGCAAAAAGGACAGTATTTGTTGTATGTTGATGACATTCTGGTCACAGGGCATGATAGAGAATCATGCATGACTAATACTAAAACGGTACTAAAACACTTACAACAGGAGGGACATAAAGTCTCTCAAGAAAAGATTCAATATTGTAAACAAAAAGTGAAGTATTTAGGACATATCATCACAGCAGAAGGCAAGCTTTTAGACCCAAAAAGACAATTAGCTGTGCAAAACACATCCAGACCAGATACAAAGCAACAAATGATGTCATATTTGGGACTTTGCAATTACTGCAGAACCTGGATTCCAGGTTACACTAGCATTGTTCACCCGCTTCAGGAGGCCATATATGGAAAAAACATGGCGATGAAAGATAAAGTCACCTGGACTACAGAACTGGAAGAAGCGTTCTGCAAACTAAAGTGTGCATTGCAAACTCAGACTATGCTGCACCGTCCAAATTATGATTCACCATTTTTTCTGATGGTTACTAGTAAAAATGGCTACATGAGTGCAGCGTTGACATAAAAATTAGGAGATAAGCATAGGCCCCTGGCCTACTACTCTAAAAAGCTAGACCCTGTAGCGTCAGGACAACCATCCTGCGTACAGTTGGTCATGGCCGCAGCAGAAGCAGTGGAACAAAGCTCAGATATAGTGTTGACACATACACTAACAGTAATGAGTAGTTGCAATATCCCTTTAATATTGCTACAAACACCTTTGCCATTCGTCACACATGCTAGGCTGCTAAGTCTCATAGCCACACTTATCTCACAGCCACATATCTCCTTTGCTGTAAAAAAGGGACTGCTTATACCATCATGCTTAGCAACAGCTGAGGATGGGTTACCACACGATTGTAAGGCCCATATAGAAGCAGAAACGAAACCACGTGTTGATGTTACAGCTACCCCAAAACCGGGTCAACACCATGTTTTTGTCGATGGTTCAGCAAGTAAAGACTCTTTAGGACGAAACAGAGTAGGTTATGCCATAACAACAGCTACATCTGTTTTAGAGTCAGGCAAATTACCAACTTCCTACTCAGCTCAGACTGCAGAACTGCACGCTGTTACACAAGCATGTAAACTCATGGCAGGGAAACCACTATGTATTTGGACAGACAGTCAATACGTGCATGATTCAGTGCACTACTACGCACAGGTCTGGGCACGTAGAGGACTGACGTCCGCTGTTGGAAAGCCATTAACGCATAGTGGAAAAATGCTGGAACTCTTAGAAGCAGTCAAGTTACCCACATCGTTATCGTTGTGCAAATGTAAAGCACACCAAAAAGATGATTCAGAAGTAACTAAAGGCAACAACTTAGCAGATGTAACCGCGAAACAAGCAGCACAACAAGATGCAGACGATGATATTCTGTTGTTAGAACAAACTGAGATAGACATGCAAATTCTTAAAGAATCACAAACATCAGCTCCAGTTGCAGAACAGAAATCTTGGCATAACAGAGGTGCCACAATTAAAGACGGTATTTATTACATTGACAACAAACCAGTCCTACCTAAATCCCTACATGATGCCGCATGTTTAGTGAGCCATGGGAATACCCATGTCTCAACAGGAGGGATGGTAACACATATTAACAAATACTACTATACTATAAATTTAAAAAAAAACAACTTCAACAAGTTAACAAGTGCATGATATGCCTAAAACATAATTCTCAAGGAAACATGAGACCAAAGTGTGGACAGTTTCCAAAACCAGATCATCCGTTTCATACCATACACATGGATTTCATAGAATTAAGTGAATCCAGAGAAGGAAGATATGCGCTAGTTATCATAGACGCATATTCCAGTTGAGTAGAAATTTATCCACTAAAAAGGAATGATGCAGGAAGTGTCGCGAACACAGCTATGCACACACTTTTTCCCAACCTATGGAATCCCTAAAGTGATAAGATCAGATAATGGTACACATTTTGTAAATGAGATCATAACCACAGCAAGTCAAACCCTAGGAATAAAACTAAAAACCATTGCGCATATCACCCACAAAGTGCTGGTTTAGTAGAAAGAACTAATGGGACAATCAAACAGAGACTCAGAAAAACAATGGAGCAAACTCAGAGACCATGGAATGAATGTGTATGCCTAGTAAAAATGTGGATGAGGATTACAAAAGGAGAAAAAGGTTTAACACCGTTTGAAATAGTGCATGGAAGGACATTTCCTATGCCCAACTTCAACACAGACCTTGTTAAGTCAGATAGAGAACACACATTAGCTGACTATATGAGAGACACTTTACAAATGAGAGAAGTCCAAGATGTCAACGTAGTACCAACAGACTCTTTTTCATCTCCAAAATCTAGAATCGTGGTTGGAGATTGGATCCTGATTAAAGTACCACATAAAGCCAAATGGAATAATCCACGATGGGAAGGCCCGTATCAGGTACTTTTAACCACGCCTACAGCAGTGAAGGTGGCAGAGAGAGCTACCTGGATACATTTGTCACATTGTAAATTAGTAACAGAAGCAGTCAAAGGAGCGCTTAGTGACTCAGTCTAGAGTACTCACAGGACAGTTTACTGGTCACTTGACAGGACAAGCCTGCAAGGTCCGGGGACACAGGCCTAGCCTGGTACTGTGAGCTAGTGAAGAAACCAACGCGGATAGCCCCAAAGGGCTAGACCCGCCCTAAGTGTATCCTGCAGGTGACTGACTCGAGGGTGACAAAATGAGACTATTAGTGCTGGGAGCACTGACCCTACTGATGGGCCTGACGACAGCCCTGACCACATACTCGGGTGTAAGTCCACAATATTTCATAAACCGAACCAACCCCTGTTATGGCAACCAGGAGAAAAAACCCTAAATTAGGATCTGAACTTTATTATTGCTACAGGAAGTACAACTGCTACCAGTAATGTTAAACCTGCACCAACTGATACGGAAGCTCAAGCTACATATGTAATTCCTAAGGGAGAATTTAATATGGACTGGACAAGGCATACAGTAGATCATGAGGCAGCACATAATACATGGTACCAAGGTATTTTAAACGTTCTGCGAGAAGCAAAGGTAAATGAGTCATGCTATGCATGCACAATAATGCCACACACGGTTAGTCAATCATCTATGGTTAGATCACAAATTTATGCAACAGATGAAATAACATGTATGCTACATGGAATATTAAACCGTGTTAAACCAAAATTAAATGGAACACTCGGTAAAACAAAGACACCTGATACTTTATTCCAAGACTGGTACAAAACTAATACCACAGGTAAACCTAATTGTACGCAATTTAATGACCAACCTGTTAGGATGAATCTCACTCTAAAATATGCTGAATCTTTGTATAGACCTGTGATGACTGTAGCACAGGAAGATGTTCCAAAAAACCTCTCAATATGTTTCACCCGCGACAACGACCGCACAGATAATATTAAGGTGGGACATAGTACAAACTGTAATATTACAATTCCAGCTACATGTGGATGGGTATGGAATATTACTAGATGTAATGTCTCCGGCATACCAGATAGAATTAAAATTGGAAACCTCACTATGATAGTACCACTTATTGTTCTCCTAATAGCATTATGTATTTGTACTAGCTGTATTGTTCCTATGATAAGATCATGTATAACTAAACTCGTTGCAGTACAAGTACAAGCCTTAGTACAATATGAACCATTGCCTCTCCAAGATGACAACTCTGACACGCAAGGAGGCGTAGACTCGTCATCGGATTCATCAGAAGATGAGGCAGAAGACTCTGTATAAACTGTGACTGATTATGTATGAATGAAGCTATAACTGAAAACTGAGAAGAGTAGTTATAGAACTGATAGAAATAACAACAGAAAGGCACAAGTTTATACATTTGTACATTATGTAAATAAGCTTCTATAATCATACCTTAACTTTGATTCATTGCTTAACTAACACTGTTTTTAACATGTGATCTTCTAAGTGACAACAGGAGGGAATGTTAGAAGAAAACTTAGATGTCACTTATCAGCTCACTCAAGATTTATTTAATAGGAGGAACCAGCGTAACTGATTCCTCACATATATGCTCTCTGCTACTTCCTTACAACTGCTCCGAGCAGGGACCGCCCCTGCTCGGGTTTCTCTGTGTAACCCAGCTTTTGTATAAATAAAGGAACAAGGAACTGCTCAGCGCGACTCTGCTTTGGTAGATTGTACTGAGCAGGGTGCCCTTTGTACAAAGAATCTCTCTGTGTCTGACTCTATTGATTATTCTCCCAGCAGGTCATGAGGCGATCGGGGATCCTCTCCTGACACTTTCTTTCTTTATTTTTCTTACGCCAAATTGAACCCCAATTTGACCCCCTAAACATGCTCGAAAACTCCTCAAATTTTGCACACACATCAGGACTGGTGAAAAATTTGATATTTTGGGGGAATTACACATATGAATGGCAAAATGACTCAATAGCGCCACCTTCAAAATTGGACTTTAGTGGAGTTAATACGGCTAGTTTCACGTACAGCTATAAAATTTGGTACACAGGTACAGTAGCCCCAGACAAAAACATTCCTGCTTTTGAAATTTTGAAAAAGCTCCACGGCGCCCCCTAGAAAACGTGGTGCGCAGGCACTGGAATTTAACGAACTCCTCCTAGGATTTTTTTCCGGTCTTCACCAAATTCACTGTGTGTCATCTGGACCCCTTCAGGATCAAAAGTTATTAAAATCTCGTGGCTATGTCACACGGTGTGGGCGTGGCATGGCAGCCATTTTCACCAATTTTGCCACATGGAATGAAATGAGTTTTGGAGGTGAAGGGATCCACCTAATATCTCCAAATCCACACAAATCCTCACAAATCTCAAAAACTAATGTTTGATATACAATTCAGGAAATGGCGTGTTCAAACGGCTCCACAGCGCCCCCTACAAATATTCAAATACTCATAAAAAACTACTGCTTTGACCTACAAACATGAAATTTGCTACACATGTATAGTGTATCCACACAAACACAACTGTACACTTGAAATTTCAATTGGCTTCACAGCGCCCCCTAGACAATGTGGTGCTGAGACATTGGAATTTAACGAACTCCTCCCAGGATTTTTATCCCATCTCCACCAAATTGGCTGTGTGGCATCTAGACCCCTTCAGGATGAAAAGTTATTAAAATCTTCTGCCTCTGTCACACGGTGTGGGCGTGACAGGGCGGCCATTTTGAGCGTGTGGCCATGAAGTGTGAAATGCTCATAACTTGACTGCACATGGCCGAATATGAATGAAACTTGATATGCTTGATGACAGGCTATCCCTCAACACTGTGGCGCACTTAAACAGCTCCACAGCGCCCCCTACAAAATTTTAAAATTTCATATAAAATCACTGGTTTGTCGTACAGACATGAAATTTGGTACATGTGCAGAGCAGGATGAGACGAACACGAGTGCGTGCTTTAGACATTCCCATCGTCTCCACAGCGGCGTTGCGGGGGGGGGAGCGAGGGCCCGTCCGACGCTGCTTGCAGCTTTAATTTTTCTTACGCCAAATTAAACCCCAATTTGACCCCCTAAACATGCTCAAAAACTCCTCAAATTTTGCACACACATCAGGACTGGCGAAAAATTTGATATTTTGGGGGAATTACACATATGAATGGCAAAATGACTCAATAGCGCCACCTTCAAAATTGGGCTTAAGTGGAGTTAATACGGCTAGTTTCACGTACAGCTATAAAATTTGATACACAGGTACAGTAGCCCAAGACAAAAACATTCCTGCTTTTGAAATTTTAAAAAGCTCCACGGCGCCCCCTAGAAAATGTGGTGCACAGGGATTGGAATTTAACGAACTCCTCCTAGGATTTTTTTCCGGTCTTCACCAAATTCACTGTGTGTCATCTGGACCCCTTCAGGATCAAAAGTTATTAAAATCTCGTGGCTATGTCACACGGTGTGGGCGTGGCATGGCAGCCATTTTCACCAATTTTGCCATATGGAATGAAATGAGTTTTGGAGGTGAAGGGATCCACCTAATATCACCAAATCCACACAAATCCTCACAAATCTCAAAAACTAATGTTTGATATACAATTCAGGAAATGGCGTGTTCAAACGGCTCCACAGCGCCCCCTAAAATATTCAAATACTCATAAAAAAACTACTGCTTTGACCTACAAACATGAAATTTGGTACACATGTATAGTGTATCCAGACAAACAGATCTGTACACTTGAAATTTCAATTGGCTTCACAGCGCCCCCTAGACAATGTGGTGCTGAGACATTGGAATTTAACGAACTCCTCCCAGGATTTTTATCCCATCTCCACCAAATTGGCTGTGTGGCATCTAGACCCCTTCAGGATGAAAAGTTATTAAAATCTTCTGCCTCTGTCACACGGTGTGGGCGTGACAGGGCGGCCATTTTGAGCGTGTGGCCATGAAGTGTGAAATGCTCATAACTTGACTGCAGATGGTCGAATATGAATAAAACTTGATATGCTTGATGACAGGTTATCCCTCAACACTGTGGCGCACTCAAACAGCTCCATAGTGCCCCCTACGAAATTTTAAAATTTCATATAAAATCACTGGTTTGTCGCACAGACATGAAGTTTGGTTCATGTGCAGAGCCGGATGGGACAAACACAACTGCGTGCTTCAAACATTCCGATAGTCTCCACAGTGGCAGTGTGGGGGGAGCGAGGGCACGTCCGACGCTGCTTGCAGCTTTAATTAGGGCCCGAGCCCGAAAAAGGCAAAGGGCAGCGATCAGTGTGAAACACTGAACGCTGCCTTTGCCTTGCAGGGCAAAGGCCCTATTGTTCCTCGTGAGTTTCTTTCTTTCTTTCTTTCTTTCTTTCTTTTTCTTACGCCAAATTGAACCCCAATTTGACCCCATAAACATGCTCAAAAACTCCCCAAATTTTGAACACACATCAGGACTGGCGAAAAATTTGATATTTTGGGGGAATTACACATATGAATGGCAAAATGACTCAATAGCGCCACCATGAAAATTGGGCTTTAATGGAGTTAATACGGCTAGTTTCACGTACAGCTATGAAATTTGGTACACACCTACAGTAGCCCGAGACAAAAACATTCCTGCTTTTGAAATATCAAAAAAGCTCTACGGCGCCCCCTAGAAAACGTGGTGCGCAGGGATTGGAATTTTACGAACTCCTCCCAGGATTTTTATCCAATCATCACCAAATTTGCAGTGTGGCATCTAAACCCCTCCAGGATGAAAAGTTATTAAAATCTTGTAGCTGCGTTACACGGTGTGGGCGTGGCATGGCAGCCATTTTGCACAAAATTGCCATGATGAACGAAATGGGTTTTGGAGGTGAAGGGCTCTATATAATATCACCAAATCCACACAAATCCTCATTAAACTCAAGAACTAACGTTTGATATACAATTCAGGAATGGATGTGGTCAAACAGCTCCACAGCGCCCCCTACAAATATTGAAATAGTCATATAAAATCAATGCTTTATCCTACAGACATGCAAATTGATACATACATATAGTATCCCAAGACCAACAAATTTGCATAGTCGAAATTCCAATCGGCTCTACGGCGCCCCCTACACAAGGTCGTGTGGAGACATTGGAATTTAACGAACTCCTCCCAGGATTTTTATCCCATCTTGATGAAACTGGCTGTGTGGCATCTGGACCCCTTCAGGATCAAAAGTTATTAAAATCTCGTGGCTATGTCACACGGTGTGGGCGTGGCATGGCGGCCATTGTCACCAATTTTGCCATATGGAATGAAAATAGTTTTGGAAGTGAAGGGATCCACCTAATATCACCAAATCCACACAAATCCTCACAAATCTGAAAAACCAATGTTTGATATACAATTCAGGAAGTGGCGTGTTCAAACGGCTCCACAACGCCCCCTACAAAATATTCAAATACTCATATAAAATCACTGCTTTAACCTACAAACATGAAATTTGGTACACATGTATAGTGTATTGACACAAACAGATCTGTACACTCCAAATTCCAATCAGCTCCACAGCGCCCCCTACACAATGTGGAGCAGAGACATTGGAATTTAACGAACTCCTCCCAGGATTTTTATCCCATCTCCACCAAATTGGCTGTGTGGCATCTGGACCCATTCAGTATGAAAAGTTATTAAAATCTCGTGGCTGCGTCACACGGTGTGGGCGTGACAGGACGGCCATTTTGAGTCTGTGGCCATGAAGTGTGAAATGCTCATAACTTGACTGCACATGGTCGAATATGAATA
Source organism: Dascyllus trimaculatus (assembly GCA_024666655.1). Lineage (NCBI taxonomy): Eukaryota > Metazoa > Chordata > Actinopteri > Pomacentridae > Dascyllus > Dascyllus trimaculatus. The sequence continues at coordinate 28,761 of JAMOIN010000594.1, forward strand.
AAACTTGATATGCTTGATGACAGGCTGTCCCTCAACACTGTGGCGCACTTAAACAGCTCCATAGCGCCGCCTACAAAATTTTAAAATTTCATATAAAATCACTGGTTCGTCGTACAGACATGAAATTTGGTTCATGTGCAGAGCAGGATGAGACGAACACAATTGTGTGCTTCAGACATTCCGATCGTCTCCACAGCAGCGGTGCGGTGGAGCGAGGGCCCGTCCGACGCTGCTTGCAGCTTTAATTAGGGCCCGAGCCCGAAAAGGCAAAGGGCAGCGATCAGTGTGAAACACTGAACGCTGCCTTTGCCTTGCAGGGCAAAGGCCCTATTGTTCCTGCTCAGTTTCTTTCTTTCTTTCTTTATTAGGGCCCGAGCCCGAAAAGGCAAAGGGCAGCGATCAGTGTGAAACACTGAACGCTGCCTTTGCCTTGCAGGGCAAAGGCCCTATTGTTCCTGCTCAGTTTCTTTCTGTCTTTCTTTCTTTCTTTCTTTCTTTTTCTTACGCCAAATTAAACCCCAATTTGACCCCCTAAACATGCTCAAAAACTCCTCAAATTTTGCACACACATCAGGACTGGCGAAAAATTTTATATTTTGGGGGAATTACACATATGAATGGCAAAATGACTCAATAGCGCCACCTTCAAAATTGGGCTTTAGTGGAGTTAATACGGCTACTTTCACGTACAGCTATGAAATTTGGTACACAGGTACAGTAGCCCGAGACAAAAACATTCCTGCTTTTGAAATTTCAAAAAGCTCCACGGCGCCCCCTAGAAAATGTGGTGCACAGGGATTGGAATTTAACGAACTCCTCCTAGGATTTTTATCCGGTCTTCACCAAATTCGCTGTGTGGCATCTGGACCCATCCAGGATGAAAAGTTATTAAAATCTTGTGGCTGCGTCACACGGCGTGGGCGTGGCATGGCAGCCATTTTCACCAATTTTGCCACATGTAATGAAATGAGTTTTGGAGGTGAAAGGATCCACCTAATATCACCAAATCCACACAAATCCTCACAAATCTCAGAAACTAATGTTTGATATACAATTCAGGAAGTGGTGTGTTCAAACGGCTCCACAGCGCCCCCTACAAATATTCAAATACTCATAAAAAACCACTGCTCTGACCTACAAACATGAAATTTGGAACACATGTATAGTCTATCCAGACAAACAGATCTGTACACTTGAAATTCCAATCAGCTCCACAGCGCCCCCTAGACAATGTGGTGCTGAGACAATGAAATTTAACGAACTCCTCCCAGGATTTTCATCCCATCCCCACCAAATTCACTGTGTGGCATCTGGACCCCTTCAGGATGAAAAGTTATTAAAATCTCATGGCTGCGTCACACGGTGTGAGCGTGGCATGGCGGCCATTTTCAGCAAATTCGCCATGTGTAACGAAATGAGTTTTGGAGGTGAAGGGATCCACGTAAAATCACCAAATCCACACAAATCCTCATTAACCTCAAGACCTAATGTGTAATATACAATTCAGGAGTGGACGTGTTCAAACGGCTCCACAGCGCCCCCTACAAATATTTAATTAGTCATATAAAATCACTGCTTTATCCGACAAACATGCAAATTGGTACATACATATAGTATCCCAAGACCAACAGATTTGCACAGTCGAAATTCCAATCGGCTCTACGGCGCCCCCTAGACAAGGTCGTGTGGAGACATTGGAATTTAACGAACTCCTCCCAGGATTTTTATCCCATCTTGATGAAACTGGCTGTGTGGCATCTGGACCCCTTCAGGATCAAAAGTTATTAAAATCTTGTGGCTGCGTCACATGGTGTGGGCGTGGCATGGCGGCCATTTTTAGCCTATGACCATGAAGTGTGAAATGCTCATAATTTGGCTGTACATGATCAGATTTGAATGAAACTTGATATGCTTGATGACAGGCTTTCCCTCAACACTTGGGCATGGCCAAAAAGCTCCACAGCGCCCCCTACAAATTTCAAAATTTCATATAAAGTAACTGGTTTGTCCTACAGACATAAAATTTGGTCAATGTGCAGAACAGGATGACACGAACACAATTGTGTAATTTAGACATTTGGATTGTCTCCAGAGCAGCGCTGCGGGGGGGAGCGAGGGCCCGTTCGACGCTGCTTGCAGCTTTAATTAGGGTCCGAGCACCGAATGGTGCGAAGACCCTATTGGAATGCTAGAGATTATTATTATTATTATTATTAGGGTCCGAGCACCGAATGGTGCGAAGACCCTATTGGAATGCTAGAGATTATTATTAGGGTCCGAGCACCGAATGGTGCGAAGACCCTATTGGAATGCTAGAGATTATTATTATTATTTTACCGCCAAATGAATTGCTTTTTTGAGGGCCTAAACATGCACCGATTCGCGTCAAAATCTGCACACACATCAGGACCGGTGAAAAATTTTATATTTTATGGTGTCTGTGCATGTGTGTCCCAAAATGGCTCCATAGCGCCCCCTGCAAAATTTTAAAAAGTGGTATTAGACTAACTGGAAGGACATTTCATCTACAGCTACAAAATTTGGCCAGCATATTCAGCACATCAGGAAAGACAAAAAAGTCAATCATAGCCATGCTCTAAACCCAACAGGAAGTGACATATCTTGCGTTAACTGTGAAAAATCTGTGATGAACTCCTCCTAGGGGGTAAGTCTTAGAGACCTGAAATTTGGTCCGTACATACAGTAGACCTTCCTGATGAAAAGATATAAAAGTCTTCTATGTCGGTCAAAGGGTGTGGCCATGGCAGCCCCCCGAAATACTGATCCTTCGCCATGCAACAGGAAGTGCAGGTCTAACTCTCTGAACATGCTCCAATCTGAATGAAACTTTACATGTAGGATCACAGACCTGAGCTGATGTCATCCATATGATAATATTCACTCACAGTCATAGCGCCACCTTGTGGCAACAGGAGTTTTGCTTTATTTAATACTTTTATGTACTGTTGTCAACCCGTTGTCCAGATTCACCTCAGACCTTCTGACTTAAGCCTGAACACATTGATGATGAATCACAGAGATGTGAAGATTTTGGCATTTTATAAAACGCTGTTGCCGTGGCAACGCAAAGTTGATATGAAAAACAACTTGCCTTTGACAGCATAAGAATTATCAAAACATCACCAAAATTTGCACACACATCACCACCAGCGAAAGGAAGAAAACTGTATGCATCTCAGCACAGCACGTGCTATAGCGCCCCCTACAGCATTTTTAACAAACAGCCCCTGCAGTACGTTTAACCTACGTCCACAAAATTTGGGGGACATATAGAACACATCAGGACGCACAAAAAATCCTCTTGGAGCCATGCCCTAAACCCAACAGGAAGTCCGCCATGTTCAATTAATTGGACAAATTTTGACGAATGTTGTTCATTTTTGAGAACTATCTCCTCCTAGGGGATAACTCGCACAGACCTTAAATTTGACCAGTATATACACCAGGACATTATGATCAAAAGTTATAAAAAGATTCCTCCACTGTCAAAGGGTGTGTCTGTGGCGGCGTGGCGAACTTCGATGTCTCGCCATGACTACTAAAGTGTTTATATCTCAGCTGTACATTATCCGATCTCGCCCAAATTTCATGTGCTGGACAACAGTCCACTTCTGAACACATCCACATTTTAAAATTTAGTCATAGTCATAGCGTCACCTAGTGGTAAAAGGATTCTCTCTAACGAGGACATTTGTCCTTACCACTGCTCCATACTTTGTGATATCATCCTGAAATTTGTCCAGTATATACAACAGGCCTTAAAGATGAGAAGTTATCAAAATCTTCCACAAAAGTCAAAGGATGTGCGCGTGGTGGCCCTCTGACCTTTATGTACTTTTACCATTGTACAGCAGCTCTGGATTAAATCCAGATAAATGGTGCAACGATGACACCTACTGTTCAAATCGTATAAATGCAGGTCTGTGTCATTGTAGAAAAATCCCTCTGTTTCAATACATTTTAATGTATTATTATTATTTGGTTGACCGTATTCAACTGAAATTTGGTGACATAAGCCTCAAGACGTTGATGATGATTCATGGAGAAAACTGTGACTGTGGCGGCGTGGCGAACTTGATGTCTCGTCATGACTACTAAAATGTTTATATCTCAGCTGTACATGATCCAATCTATCTCAAATTTTATATTCTGGACAAGAGTCCACTTTCGAACACATCCACATTTTAAAATTTAGTCATAGTCATAGCACCACCGATTGGTAACAGGAACTTAAAGACAGTATATTTGCAGGTATCATTGCTTCAAACTTTGCAATATAAGCAATATATATATAAAGCTGACGTGCAAAAGCTCAAGTCTCTCCCAAAACCTTTCACTCATGTTTTAAAACTAAATTTCTTTCTCATATAAATAGTCAGCGCCACCAAAAATGCACTGACTATTCTCAATTGCTTTGGCTCATTTCTTGAAACAGACCAGACGTTCTGAACACTCTTGGTGCTTTTGCCAAAATAACCTGGATGGTTCAGCACAACACCATGGTTCACCTGCAAAAGCTCATATCTCTCCCAAAACAGTTCACACGACTGGTCAAAACTAAATTCTATTCTCATATAAATACTCAGTGCCACCAAAATTCATTGTCCCTATGGCATTGTGTGAGCACTCTTATAAATGTCTATTCATATAATGGTTTGTGTCATTTGAAAACAAAATAACATTTTGAGAAGTAATAACATCATTTTGAATGTAAAGTTTCAATTGAAGGAGAATTGAGGGCTTTTGCTCATTGTGTGTGTGTGTTTTCTGATTTGTATGGAGAGTTCTGAAATATGAGGCATGCTTTCAGAAAATGTGTGTAAACAATCGAGAAAACTGTATTGACACACATAAAGTAACTTTCATACATCAGAGTAAAAAGAACATCTATACAGCATAACATACTGTAATATAAACACATAAACAAAAAACAAGGAACATTATATGGAGCCTACAGTGCTGTAAATAAAGCTGTCCTCACCGTCCCTCTCCTGGCCACCGTATGTTCATGACTAATCCTGACAACTGAACAGACTATTGTGCATGTGATGACTTAAACAATGAAATGATGCTGACATGTTTTGGAGTGAACGACCATCAGACTGAGAAGTCAACAATCAGTTTAGATCAACAAGATCTATTCACCTGGAAATAGTGCTAAATGAAGGCTACCTGTACTAAATCATTTGCAAAGATGTACTGAGACATCGAGACCAGTACTAAGATGTTTGCAATTTGATGAAATGAAGGAGAAATTCCAGTCTGTTGTGAACAATTGCCAAGTAGTTTGGAGGTTTGTCCATGTTGTTTTGAGAATGTAATTTCAGTTTCGAGAAATGAGCCAAACCAATGAAGAAAAACTGTAAAAAACCGATGTAACATCAAATATGTATTTCAACTAGTTTAATTATACATTCGTCAATATTCATATCATCACAGATTGTAGCTAGAAAAGCACCCAGAGAGCACAGACCTCCGCCAATCAACTCCAGTCCACCCCAACACAATCTCCCAACGACAAAGTATACTTAAAAAACAGTCAACATCTTTGTGCTATATATGTGCTATATATGTGCTCTGTCCTACCACAAGGTGGCACTGCAGGGCTTTCTAACACTCCCAATGTTAAAAATCTTTTAAAAAATTCCCAGATCCAGATAGTGATCTGGATCACTCCCAAAACTCAATCATTTGTTCCTTGTCCCATTTCACAGGGGCTGAGGGGGGCAACTTCCACTTCATTTCATGTGCGGTCAATATGACCGCCTATGGCCGGAAGAGGTACAAATGATTATGTCTTCTTTGTCTTTTTTTTTAAATCATGAAAAAAATTAGTTTTTAAACTAGTTTAAATATGTCCAAGGTACATGGTGGCGTGTCACTGCCATTTATAAATATAAATCTTGCATCCAACACTGAGCTATTAGAATGATTCACAGATTCATGTTTTTAATTTAAATGTGCATGGTTATTTGGCTGACATGTACTTGTGATATGTATAATAACAATAAATTATTATTAGGGCCCGAAGCACTACAGTGCGTAGGACCCTATTGTTCCTCTAGTGTTTGGCGGTTTGGCGGTTTAGCGGTTTGGCGGTTTCTTTTTCTTACGCCACTTTGAACCTCAATTTGACCCCCTAAACATGCTCAAAAACTCACCAAATTTGGCACACACATCAGGACTGGTGAAAAATTTGATATTTTGGGGGAATTACATATATGAATGGCAAAATGACTCAATAGCGCCACCTACAAAAATTGGGCTTTAGTGGAGTTAATACGGCTAGTTTCACGTAAACTCATGAAATTTGGTACACAGGTACAGTAGCCCGAGACAAAAACATTCCTGCTTTTAAAATTTCAAAAAAGGCTCAACAGCACCCCCTAGAGCACGTAGTGTGCAGGCATTGGAATTTATCGAACTCCTCCCAGGATTTTTATCCGATTTTCACCAAATTCGCTGTGTGGCATCTAGACCCATCCAGGATGAAAAGTTATTAAAATCTTGTGGCTGCGTCACACGGTGTGGGCGTGGCATGGCGGCCATTTTGAACAAAAAAGCTAAACAGCGCCAACTAGAACACATGGTGCGCAGGCATTGGAATTTAAAAAACTCCTCCCAGGATTTTTATCCAATTTTCACCAAATTCGCTGTGTGGCATCTACACCCCTCCAGGATGAAGTTATTAAAATCTCGTGGATACGTCACACGGTGTGGGCGTGGCATGGCGGCCATTTTGAACAAAAAAGCTTAACCTCGCCCACTTCAACACGTGGTGCGCAGGCATTGGAATTTAACGAACTCCTCCCAGGATTTTTGGCCGATCTTCACCAAATTCGCTCTGTGGCATCTACACCCCTCCAGGATGAAAAGTTATTAAATTCTTGTGGCTGCGTCACACGGTGTGGGCGTGGCATCGCGGCCATTTTGAACAAAAAAGCTTAACATTGTACAATGGAACACATTGTGCGCAGGCATTGGAATTTAACGAACTCCTCCCAGGATTTTTGGCCGATCTTCACCAAATTCGCTCTGTGGCATCAAGACCCCTCAAGGATGAAAAGTTATTAAAATCTCGTGGATACGTCACATGGTGTGGGCGTGGCATGGCGGCCATTTTGAACAAAAAATCTCAATGGCACCCCCTAGAAAATGCTGTGCGCAGGCATTGGAATTTAACGAACTCCTCCCAGGATTTTTGTTCGATCTTCACCAAATTCGCTGTGTGGCATCTAGACCCCTCCAGGATGAAAAGTTATTAAAATCTTGTGGCTGTGTCACACGGTGTGGGCGTGGCATGGCGGCCATTTTGAACAAAAAAGCTTAACCTCGCCCACTTCAACACGTGGTGCGCAGGCATTGGAATTTAACAAACTCCTCCCAGGATTTTTGGCCGATCTTCACCAAATTGGCTGTGTGGCATCTACACCCTTCTAGGATGAAAAGTTATTAAAATCTTGTGGCTGCATCACACGGTGTGGGCGTGGCATGGCGGCCATTTTGAACAAAAAAGCTTAACATTGTACAATGGAACACGTGCGCAGGCATTGGAATTTAACGAACTCCTCCCAGGATTTTTGTTTGATCTTCACCAAATTCACTGTGTGGCATCTAGACCCCTCCAGGATGAAAAGTTATTAAATTCTCGTGGATACGTCACATGGTGTGGGCGTGGCATGGCGGCCATTTTGAACAAAATCGCCATGTGGAACGAAATGGGTTTTGGAGGTGAAGGGATCCATGTAAAATCACCAAATCCACAGAAATCCTCATTAATCTCAAGACCTAATATTTAATATACAACTCAGGAATGGATGTGGTCAAACGGCTCCACAGCGCCCCCTAGAAATATTCAAATAGTCATATCAAATCACTGCTTTATCCTACAAACATAAAATTTGGTACATACATATAGTATCCCAAGACCAACAGATTTGCACAGTCGAAATTCTGATCGGCTCTACGGCGCCCCCTAGACAAGGTCGTGTGGAGAGGAGTGCGGTGAGGAGCGAGGGCCCGTCTGATGCTGCTTGCAGCTTTAATTACTATTGCTACTGCTTATGCCAGCAGTGTTCAATATTTTCAGGCCAACAACCCCCAAACTGATGGATAGATGGAGCAGGGATCTCCTACGATACACCTTATATAATATCGTTTAACCCCTTAACGCCTGAATTTATATACAAGTATATTAAAAAATTTGTTTTGTGTTTTTGCCTTTATGTAGGTGTCACATGAGGGTTGAGATTGTTAATTTGATTATAGCACAAAAAATAAATAGAAATTTGGGTATGTTGCAAATTTGCAACAACAGGCATAATGGTCAATTAAAGCTGCAAGCAGCGTCGGACGGGCCCTCGCTCCTCATTGCACTCCTCTTCACACGACCTTGTGTAGGGGGCGCTGTAGAGCCGATTGGAATTTCGACTGTGCAAATCTGTTGGTCTTGGGATACTATATGTATGTACCAAATTTCATGTTTGTAGGATAAAGCAGTGATTTTATATGAGTATTTGAATATTTTTAGGGGGCGCTGTGGAGCCGTTTGACCACGTCCATTCCTGAATTGTATATTAAATATTAGGTCTTGAGATTAATGAGGATTTGTGTGGATTTGGTGATTTTACATGGATCCCTTCACCTCCAAAACCCATTTCGTTTCACATGGCGATTTTGTTCAAAATGGCCGCCATGCCACGCCCACACCATGTGACGTATCCACGAGAATTTAATAACTTTTCATCCTGGAGGGGTCCAGATGCCACACAGTGAATTTGGTGAAGATCGGACAAAAATCCTGGGAGGAGTTCGTTAAATTCCAATGCCTGCGCACAACGTGTTCCATTGTACAATGTTAAGCTTTTTTGTTCAAAATGGCCGCCATGCCACGCCCACACCGTGTGATGCAGCCACAAGATTTTAATAGCTTTTCATCCTGGAGGGGTGTAGATGCCACACAGGGAATTTGGTGAAGATCGGCCAAAAATCCTGGGAGGAGTTTGTTAAATTCCAATGCCTGCGCACCACGTGTTGAAGTGGGCGAGGTTAAGCTTTTTTGTTCAAAATGGCCGCCATGCCACGCCCACACCGTGTGACACAGCCACAAGATTTTAATAACTTTTCATCCTGGAGGGGTCTAGATGCCACACAGCGAATTTGGTGAAGATCGAACAAAAATCCTGGGAGGAGTTCGTTAAATTCCAATGCCTGCGCACAGCATTTTCTAGGGGGTGCCATTGAGATTTTTTGTTCAAAATGGCCGCCATGCCACGCCCACACCATGTGACGTATCCACGAGATTTTAATAACTTGTCATCCTTGAGGGGAGCAGATGCCACACAGCGAATTTGGTGAAGATCGGATAAAAATCCTGGGAGGAGTTCGTTAAATTCCAATGCCTGCGCACAATGTGTTCCATTGTACAATGTTAAGCTTTTTTGTTCAAAATGGCCGCCATGCCACGCCCACACCGTGTGACGCAGCCACATGATTTTAATAACTTTTCATCCTGGAGGGGTCTAGATGCCACAGAGCGAATTTGGTGAAGATCGGCCAAAAATCCTGGGAGGAGTTCGTCAAATTCCAATGCCTGCGCACCACGTGTTGAAGTGGGCGAGGTTAAGCTTTTTTGTTCAAAATGGCCGCCATGCCACGCCCACACCGTGTGACGTATCCACGAGATTTTAATAACTTTTCATCCTGGAGGGGTGTAGATGCCACACAGCGAATTTGGTGAAAATTGGATAAAAATCCTGGGAGGAGTTTGTTAAATTCCAATGCCTGCGCACCACGTGTTCTAGTTGGCGCTGTTTAGCTTTTTCGTTCAAAATGGCCGCCATGCTACGCCCACACCGTGTGACGCAGCCACAAGATTTTAATAACTTTTCATCCTGGATGGGTTGAGATGCCACACAGCGAATTTGGTGAAGATCGGATAAAAATCCTGGGAGGAGTTCGATAAATTCCAATGCCTGCACACTACGTGCTCTAGGGGGCGCTGTTGAGCCTTTTTTGAAATTTTAAAAGCAGGAATGTTTTTGTCTCGGGCTACTGTACCTGTGTACCAAATTTCATGAGTTTACGTGAAACTAGCCGTATTAACTCCACTAAAGCCCAATTTTCTAGGTGGCGCTATTGAGTCATTTTGCCATTCATATGTGTAATTCCCCCAAAAAATCAAATTTTTCACCAGTCTTGATGTGTGTGCCAAATTTGGTGAGTTTTTGAGCATGTTTAGGGGGTCAAATTGAGGTTCAAAGTGGCGTAAGAAAAAGAAACCGCCAAACCGCCAAACCGCCAAACCGCCAAACACTAGAGGAACAATAGGGTCCTACGCACTATAGTGCTTCGGGCCCTAATAATAGCACCCCAATAATACAGTAATATAACAATAATAAAACAGATTTTTTAAATTGATAACAGAACAGAAAAAAATAGAAGAGATAACATCTCACTCACTGATTTTTAAATTAATAACACAACAGATAATAGTCAATGAGAAATGAGTCTGACACCACTGATGTTCATGGTGGCCGAGAAAGTTTGTGATACAATCCTTGAAATTGGTCAGCTAAGTCTGAGCACCTTGAAATTTCTGCCACATCCCGACATGCACCACACCTGGACGTGCGCCATGTCCCGACACGCGTGGGTGTGCGAGGACCCGTTCAACGCTGCTTGCAGCTTTAATTAGGGCCCGAAGCACTACAGTGCGTAGGACCCTATTGTTCCTCTAGTGTTTGGCGGTTTGGCGGTTTGTTTGGCGGTTTGTTTGGCGGTTTGGCGGTTTGGCGGTTTCTTTTTCTTACGCCACTTTGAACCTCAATTTGACCCCCTAAACATGCTCAAAAACTCACCAAATTTGGCACACACATCAGGACTGGTGAAAAATTTGATATTTTGGGGGAATTACACATATGAATGGCAAAATGACTCAATAGCGCCACCTAGAAAATTGGGCTTTAGTGGAGTTAATACGGCTAGTTTCACGTAAACTCATGAAATTTGGTACACAGGTACAATAGCCCAAGACAAAACATTCCTGCTTTTAAAATTTCAAAAAAGGCTCAACAGCGCCCCCTAGAGCACGTAGTGTGCAGGCAATGGAATTTAACGAACTCCTCCTAGGATTTTTGTCCGATTTTCACCAAATTCGCTGTGTGGCATCTAGACCCATCCAGGATGAAAAGTTATTAAAATCTTGTGGCTGCGACACACAATGTGGGCGTGGCATGGCGGCCATTTTGAACAAAAAAGCTAAACAGCGCCAACTAGAACACGTGGTGCACAGGCATTGGAATTTAACAAACTCCTCCCAGGATTTTTATCCAATTTTCACCAAATTCGCTGTGTGGCATCTACACCCCTCCAGGATGAAAAGTTATTAAAATCTCGTGGATATGTCACACGGTGTGGGCGTGGCATGGCGGCCATTTTGAACAAAAAAGCGTAACCTCGCCCACTTCAACACGTGGTGCGCAGGCATTGGAATTTAACGAACTCCGCCCAGGATTTTTGTTCGATCTTCACCAAATTCGCTGTGTGGCATCTAAACCCCTCCAGGATGAAAAGTTATTAAAATCTTGTGGCTGCATCACACGGTGGGGGCGTGGCATGGCGGCCATTTTGAACAAAAAAGCTTAACATTGTACAATGGAACACGTTGTGCGCAGGCATTGGAATTTAACGAACTCCTCCCAGGATTTTTTTCCGATCTTCACCAAATTCACTGTGTGGCATCTAGACCCCTCCAGGATTAAAAGTTATTAAATTCTCGTGGATACGTCACATGGTGTGGGCGTGGCATGGCGGCCATTTTGAACAAAATCGCCATGTGGAACGAAATGGGTTTTGGAGGTGAAGGGATCCATGTAAAATCACCAAATCCACACAAATCCTCATTAATCTCAAGACCTAATATTTAATATACAATTCAGGAATGGACGTGGTCAAACGGCTCCACAGCGCCCCCTAGAAATATTCAAATAGTCATATAAAATCACTGCTTTATCCTACAAACAAAAAATTTGGTACATACATATAGTATCCCAAGACCAACAGATTTGCACAGTCGAAATTCTAATTGGCTCTACGGCGCCCCCTAGACAAGGTCGTGTGGAGAGGAGTGCGGTGAGGAGCGAGGGCCCGTCCGACGCTGCTTGCAGCTTTAATTAGGGTCCGAGCACCGAATGGTGCGAAGACCCTATTGTAATGCTAGAGATTATTATTATTATTATTATTATTATTAGGGTCCGAGCACCGAATGGTGCGAAGACCCTATTGTAATGCTAGAGATTATTATTAGGGTCCGAGCACCGAATGGTGCGAAGACCCTATTGTAATGCTAGAGATTATTATTATTATTATTATTATTATTATTAGGGTCCGAGCACCGAATGGTGCGAAGACCCTATTGTAATGCTAGAGATTATTATTATTAGGGTCCGAGCACCGAATGGTGCGAAGACCCTATTGTAATGCTAGAGATTATTAGGGTCCGAGCACCGAATGGTGCGAAGACCCTATTGGAATGCTAGAGATTATTATTAGGGTCCGAGCACCGAATGGTGCGAAGACCCTATTGGAATGCTAGAGATTATTATTATTATTATTAGGGTCCGAGCACCGAAGGGTGCGAAGACCCTATTGTAATGCTAGAGATTATTAGGGTCCGAGCACCGAATGGTGCGAAGACCCTATTGTAATGCTAGAGATTATTATTA
>JAMOIN010000594.1:41606-69756 GCA_024666655.1 Dascyllus trimaculatus
ATTATTATTATTATTATTTTACCGCCAAATGAATTGCTTTTTTGAGGGCCTAAACATGCACCGATTCGCGTCAAAATCTGCACACACATCAGGACCGGTGAAAAATTTGATATTTTATGGGGTCTGTGTATGTGTGTCCCAAAATGGCTCCATAGCGCCCCCTGCAAAATTTAAAAAAGTGGTATTAGACTAACTGGAAGGACATTTCATCTACAGCTACAAAATTTGACAGGCATATTCAGCACATCAGAAAAAAAAAAAAAGTCAATCATAGCCATGCTCTAAACCCAACAGGAAGTGACATATCTTGCGTTTACTGTGAAAAATCTGTGATGAACTCCTCCTAGGGGGTAAGTCTTAGAGACCTGAAATTTGGTCCGTACATATATCAGACCTTCCTGATGAAAAGTTATCAAAGTCTTCTATGTCGGTCAAAGGGTGTGGCCATGGCAGCCCCCCCGATTTACTGATCCTTCGCCATGCAGCAGGAAGTGCAGGTCTAACTCTCTGAACATGCTCCAATCTGCCTCAAACTTTACATGTAGGATCACAGACCTGAGCTGATGTCATCCATATGATAATATTCACTCACAGTCATAGCGCCACCTAGTGGCAACAGGATTTTTGCTTTTTTAATACTTTTATGTACTGTTGTCAACCCGTTGTCCAGATTCACCTCAGACCTTCTGACATAAGCCTGAACACATTGATGATGAATCACAAAGAAAATGGTGACGTTTCATTTAAGGGCGTGTCTGTGGCAGCGTGGCGAATTTTGATGTTTCGCCATGAAATTTCAAGGGCCTATATCTCAGCTGAACAAGAACCTATCTGCTCCAAACTTCATATCCAGAATGTCATGTACAGTCTGAAGACATCCACACTCAAAAATTTTGAAATAGTCATAGCGCCACCAACTGGCAACGGGACATTTTGGAATTACATTTGCCCATCCCATTGGCCTAAACTTGGTCAAATAATTCTGAAAATTGATGTGATGAGTCTTCACACCATGATCATGGCACAGTGTGAAGATTTTGGCATTTTATAAAACGCTGTTGTCGTGGCAACGCAAAGTTGATATGAAAAACAACTTACCTTTGACAGCATTAGAATTATCAAAACATCACCAAAATTTGCACACACATCACCACCAGCTGAAGGAAGAAAACTGTATGCATCTCAGCACAACACGTGCTATAGCGCCCCCTACAGCATTTTTAACAAACAGCCCCTGCAGTACATTTAACCTACGTCCACAAAATTTGGGGGACATATAGAACACATCAGGACGCACAAAAAATCCTCTTGGAGCCATGCCCTAAACCCAACAGGAAGTCCGCCATTTTGAATTAATTGGACAAATTTTGACGAATGTTGTTCATTTTTGAGAACTATCTCCTCCTAGGGGATAACTCGCACAGACCTCAAATTTGACCAGTATATACACCAGGACATTATGATCAAAAGTTATAAAAAGCTTCCTCCAATGTCAAAGGGCGTGGCCATAGCAACCCCCTGAAGTTTGATGCTTCGCCATGAAACATCAACTGCTGTGTAAATATCCTCTGCTTGCTCCAATCTGCCTCAAACTTTGCATGTTTAATCACACTCCTGCCCTGACCACATCTATGTGCCAAAATACATTCACAGCTTGTGGCATAGCGCCCCCTGCAGCATTTAAAAAAATGGCCCACTCATCAAATTTAACCTACGTCTACAAAATTTGGCATGCATATGTAACACATCAGTGTGAACAAAAAAGTCTCTTGGAGCCATTCTCTAAGCCCAACAGGGAGTCGGCCATTTTGATTTCAATGTTGGATTTTTGCTGTTTTTGCTCATTTTCAGGAATTAATTGCTCACAGACGATAACTCCAAAACATCTGAAATTGTGCCAATATATGGAACACATCTTCAGGTTCAAAATAGGTGAAAATCATATGCCAAACCCAAAGGGCGTGGCCATGGCGGCCGACTGAACTTTGATGCTTCGCCAGAAAGGAGGAAGTCTTGTTAAATCCCCTGTATGTGCTGCTATCTGCCTCAAAACATTAAATGTGTGATCAGGTTACAGCCCTGATGATTTCCATACACCAATATGCAGTCACAGTGATAGCGCCACCTGTTGGATGGACAGTAAGTGCTGCATAAACAGTCTGTAATAATCCAATCTGGCAGAAATTTGACCTGTGTGTTCAGAATCCAGCCCTGGTAGCATTCATGGGCCTAAATGCGCTCCCGGTCGCAGCATCGCTTGACGGATGTGCTTGGGGTCGCCGACCAGCAAGGGGTGCGAGGACCCGTTCATCGCTGCTTGCAGCTTTAATTATTATTATTATTATTATTTTACCGCCAAATGAATTGCTTTTTTGAGGGCCTAAACATGCACCGATTCGCGTCAAAATCTGCACACACATCAGGACCGGTGAAAATTTTGATATTTTATGGGGTCTCTGTATGTGTGTCCCAAAATGGCTCCATAGCGCCCCCTGCAAAATTTTAAAAAGTGATATTAGACTAACTGGAAGGACATTTCATCAATGGATACAAAATTTGGCAGGCATGTTCAGCACATCAGGAAAGACAAAAAAGTCAATCATAGCCATGCTCTAAACCCAACAGGAAGTGACATATCTTGCGTTTACTGTGAAAAATCTGTGATGAACTCCTCCTAGGGGGTAAGTCTTAGAGACCTGAAATTTGGTCTGTACATACAACTGACCTTCCTGATGAAAAGTTATCAAAGTCTTCTATGTCGGTCAAAGGGTGTGGCCATGGCAGACCCCCCGAATTACTGATCCTTCGCCATGCAACAGGAAGTGCAGGTCTAACTCTCTGAACATGCTCCAATCTGAATGAAACTTTACATGTAGGATCACAGATCTGCGCTGATGTCATCCATATGATAATATTCATTCACAGTCGTAGCGCCACCTTGTGGCAACAGCAGTTTTGCTTTTTTTAATACTTTTATGTACTGTTGTCAACCCGTTGTTCAGATTCACCTCAGACCTGCTGACATAAGCCTGAACACATTGATGATGAATCACAGAGATGTGAAGATTTTGACATTTTATAAAACGCTGTTGCCGTGGCAACGCAAAGTTGATATGAAAAACAACTTGCCTTTGACAGCATAACAATTATCAAAACATCACCAAAATTTGCACACACATCACCACCAGCGAAAGGAAGAAAACTGTATGCATCTCAGCACAGCACGTGCTATAGCGCCCCCTACAGCATTTTTAACAAACAGCCCCTGCAGTACGTTTAACCTATGTCCACAAAATTTGGGGGACATATAGAACACATCAGGACGCACAAAAAATCCTCTTGGAGCCATGCCCTAAACCCAACAGGAAGTCCGCCATGTTCAATTAATCGGACAAATTTTGACGAATGTTGTTCATTTTTGAGAACTATCTCCTCCTAGGGGATAACTCGCACAGACCTCAAATTTGACCAGTATATACACCAGGACATTATGATCAAAAGTTATAAAAAGATTCCTCCAATGTCAAAGGGTGTGTCTGTGGCGGCGTGGCGAACTTCGATGTCTCGCCATGACTACTAAAGTGTTTATATCTCAGCTGTACATGATCCAATCTATCTCAAATTTTATATTCTGGATAAGAGTCCACTTCTGAACACATCCACATTTTAAAATTTAGTCATAGTCATAGCACCACCGATTGGTAACAGGAACTTAAAGACAGTATATTTGCAGGTATCATTGCTTCAAACTTTGCAATGTAAGCAATATATATATAAAGCTGACGTGCAAAAGCTCATATCTCTCCCAAAACCTTTCACTCATGTTTTAAAACTAAATTTCTTTCTCATATAAATAGTCAGTGCCACCAAAAATGCACTGACTATTCTCAATTGCTTTGGCTCATTTCTTGAAACAGACCAGACGTTCTCAACCCTCTTGGTGCTTTTGCCAAAATAACATGGATGGTTCAGCACAACACCATGGTTCACCTGCAAAAGCTCATATCTCTCCCAAAACAGTTCACACGACTGGTCAAAACTAAATTCTATTCTCATATAAATAGTCAGTGCCTCCAAAATTCATTGTCCCTCTGGCATTGTGTGAGCACTCTTATAAATGTCTATTCATATAATGGTTTGTGTCATTTGAAAACAAAATAGCATTTTGAGAAGTAATAACATCATTTTGAATGTAAAGTTTCAATTGAAGGAGAATTGAGGGCTTTTGCTCATTGTGTGTGTGTGTTTTCTGATTTGTATGCAGAGTTCTGAAATATGAGGCATGCTTTCAGAAAATGTGTGTAAACAATCGAGAAAACTGTATTGACACACATAAAGTAACTTTCATACATCAGAGTAAAAAGAACATCTATACAGCATTACATACTGTAATACAAACACATCAATAAACAACAAGGAACATTATATGGAGCCTACAGTGCTGTAAATAAAGATGTCCTCACCGTCCCTCTCCTGGCCACCGTATGTTCATGACTAATCCTGACAACTGAACAGACTATTGTGCATGTGATGACTTACACAATGAAATGATGCTGACATGTTTTGGAGTGAACGACCATTAGACTGAGAAGTCAACAATCAGTTTAGATCAACAAGATCTATTCACTTGGATATTGTGCTAAATGAAGGCTACCTGTACTGAATCATTTGCAAAGATGTACTGAGACATCGAGACATGAACTAAGATGTTTGCAATTTGATGAAATGAAGGAGAAATTCCAGTCTGTTGTGAACAATTGCCAAGTAGTTTGGAGGTTTGTCCATGTTGTTTGGAGAATGTAATTTTAGTTTCGAGAAATGAGCCAAACCTATGGAGAAAAACTGTACAAACAACGATATATCAAATATGTATTTCAACTAGTTTAATTATACATTCGTCAATATTCACATCATCACAGATTGTAGCTAGAAAAGCACCCAGAGAGCACAGACCTCCGCCAAGGAGCTCCAGTCCACCCCAACACAATCTCCCAACGACAAAGTATACTTAAAAAACAGTCAACATCTTTGTGCTATATATGTGCTATATATGTGCTCTGTCCTACCACAAGGTGGCACTGCAGGGCTTTCTAACACTCCCAATGTTAAAAATCTTTTAAAAAATTCCCAGATCCAGATAGTGATCTGGATCACTCCCAAAACTCAATCATTTATTCCTTGTCCCATTTCTCAGGGGCTGAGGGGGGCAACTTCCACTTCATTTCATGTGCGGTCAATATGACCGCCTATGGCCGGAAGAGGTACAAATGATTATGTCTTCTTTGTCTTTTTTTTAAATCATGAAAAAAAATTAGTTTTTAAACTAGTTTAAATATGTCCAAGGTACATGGTGGCGTGTCACTGCCATTTATAAATATAAATCTTGCATCCAACACTGAGCTATTAGAATGATTCACAGATTCATGTTTTTAATTTAAATGTGCATGGTTATTTGGCTGACATGTACTTGTGATATGTATAATAACAATAAATTATTATTACTATTGCTACTGCTTATGCCAGCAGTGTTCAATATTTTCAGGCCAACAACCACCAAACTGATGGATAGATGGAGCAGGGATCTCCTACGATACACCTTATATAATATTGTTTAACCCCTTAACGCCTGAATTTATATACAAGTATACTAAAAAATTTGTTTTGTGTTTTTGCCTTTATGCAGGTGTCACATGAGGGTTGAGATTGTTAATTTCATTATAGCACAAAAAATAAATAGAAATTTGGGTATGTTGCAAATTTGCAACAACAGGCATAATGGTCAATAATAGCACCCCAACAATACAGTAATATAACAATAATAAAACAGATTTTTTAAATTGATAACAGAACAGAAAAAAATAGAACAGATAACATCTCACTCACTGATTTTTGAATTAATAACACAACAGATAATAGTCAATGAGAAATGAGTTTGACACCACTGATGTTCATGGTGGCCGAGAAAGTTTGTGATACAATCCTTGAAATTGGTCAGCTAAGTCTGAGCACCTTGAAATTTCTGCCACATCCCGACATGCACCACACCTGGACGTGCGCCATGTCCCAACACGCGTGGGTGTGCGAGGACCCGTTCATCGCTGCTTGCAGCTTTAATTATTATTATTATTTTACCGCCAAATGAATTGCTTTTTTGAGGGCCTAAACGTGCACCGATTCGCGTCAAAATCTGCACACACATCAGGACCGGTGAAAAATTTTATATTTTATGGTGTCTGTGCATGTGTGTCCCAAAATGGCTCCATAGCGCCCCCTGCAAAATTTTAAAAAGTGGTATTAGACTAACTGGAAGGATATTTCATCTACAGCTACAAAATTTGGCAGGCATATTCAGCACATCAGGAAAGACAAAAAAGTCAATCATAGCCACGCCGTAAACCCAACAGGAAGTGACATATCTTGCGTTAACTGTGAAAAATCTGTGATGAACTCCTCCTAGGGGGTAAGTGTTAGAGACCTGAAATTTGGTCTGTACATACAACTGACCTTCCTGATGAAAAGTTATAAAAGTCTTCTATGTCGGTCAAAGGGTGTGGCCATGGCAGCCCCCCGAAATACTGATCCTTCGCCATGCAACAGGAAGTGCAGGTCTAACTCTCTGAACATGCTCCAATCTGAATGAAACTTTACATGTAGGATCACAGACCTGAGCTGATGTCATCCATATGATAATATTCACTCACAGTCATAGCGCCACCTTGTGGCAACAGGAGTTTTGCTTTTTTAATACTTTTATGTACTGTTGTCAACCCGTTGTCCAGATTCACCTCAGACCTTCTGACATAAGCCTGAACACATTGATGATGAATCACAGAGATGTGAAGATTTTGGCATTTTATAAAACGCTGTTGCCGTGGCAACGCAAAGTTGATATGAAAAACAACTTGCCTTTGACAGCATAAGAATTATCAAAACATCACCAAAATTTGCACACACATCACCACCAGCGAAAGGAAGAAAACTGTATGCATCTCAGCACAGCACGTGCTATAGCGCCCCCTACAGCATTTTTAACAAACAGCCCCTGCAGTACATTTAACCTACGTCCACAAAATTTGGGGGACATATAGAACACATCAGGACGCACAAAAAATCCTCTTGGAGCCATGCCCTAAACCCAACAGGAAGTCCGCCATGTTCAATTAATTGGACAAATTTTGACGAATGTTGTTCATTTTTGAGAACTATCTCCTCCTAGGGGACAACTCGCACAGACCTCAAATTTGACCAGTACATACACCAGGACATTATGATCAAAAGTTATAAAAAGATTCCTCCAATGTCAAAGGGTGTGTCTGTGGCGGCGTGGCGAACTTCGATGTCTCGCCATGACTACTAAAGTGTTTATATCTCAGCTGTACATGATCCGATCTGGCCCAAATTTCATGTGCTGGACAACAGTCCACTTCTGAACACATCCACATTTTAAAATTTAGTCATAGTCATAGCGTCACCTAGTGGTAAAAGGATTCTCTCTAACGAGGACATTTGTCCTTACCACTGCTCCATACTTTGTGATATCATCCTGAAATTTGTCCAGTATATACAACAGGCCTTAAAGATGAGAAGTCATCAAAATCTTCCACAAAAGTCAAAGGATGTGCACGTGGTGGCCCTCTGACCTTTATGTACTTTTACCATTGTACAGCAGCTCTGGATTAAATCCAGATAAATGGTGCAACGCTGACACCTACTGTTCAAATCGTATAAATGCAGGTCTGTGTCATTGTAGAAAAATCCCTCTGTTTCAATACATTTTAATGTATTATTATTTGGTTGACCGTATTCAACTGAAATTTGGTGACATAAGCCTCAAGACGTTGATGATGATTCATGGAGAAAACTGTGACTGTGGCGGCGTGGTGAACTTGATGTCTCGTCATGACTACTAAAATGTTTATATCTCAGCTGTACATGATCCAATCTATCCCAAATTTTATATTCTGGACAAGAGTCCACTTCTGAACACATCCACATTTTAAAATTTAGTCATAGTCATAGCACCACCGATTGGTAACAGGAACTTAAAGACAGTATATTTGCAGATATCATTGCTTCAAACTTTGCAATATAAGCAATATATATATATAAAGCTGACGTGCAAAAGCTCATGTCTCTCCCAAAACCTTTCACTCATGTTTTAAAACTAAATTTCTTTCTCATATAAATAGTCAGTGCCACCAAAAATGCACTGACTATTCTCAATTGCTTTGGCTCATTTCTTGAAACAGACCAGACGTTCTCAACACTCTTGGTGCTTTTGCCAAAATAACCTGGATGGTTCAGCACAACACCATGGTTCACCTGCAAAAGCTCATATCTCTCCCAAAACAGTTCACACGACTGGTCAAAACTAAATTCTGTTCTCATATAAATAGTCAGTGCCTCCAAAATTCATTGTCCCTCTGGCATTGTGTGAGCACTCTTGTAATGGTTTGTGTCATTTGAAAACAAAATAGCATTTTGAGAAGTAATAACATCATTTTGAATGTAAAGTTTCAATTGAAGGAGAATTGAGGGCTTTTGCTCATTGTGTGTGTGTGTTTTCTGATTTGTATGCAGAGTTCTGAAATATGAGGCATGCTTTCAGAAAATGTGTGTAAACAATCGAGAAAACTGTATTGACACACATAAAGTAACTTTCATACATCAGAGTAAAAAGAACATCTATACAGCATTACATACTGTAATATAAACACATCAATAAACAACAAGGAACATTATATGGAGCCTACAGTGCTGTAAATAAAGCTGTCCTCACCGTCCCTCTCCTGGCCACCGTATGTTCATGACTAATCCTGACAACTGAACAGACTATTGTGCATGTGATGACTTATACAATGAAATGATGCTGACATGTTTTGGAGTGAACGACCATTAGACTGAGAAGTCAACAATCAGTTTAGATCAACAAGATCTATTCACTTGGATATTGTGCTAAATGAAGGCTACCTGTACTGAATCATTTGCAAAGATGTACTGAGACATCGAGACAATTACTAAGATGTTTGCAATTTGATGAAATGAAGGAGAAATTCCAGTCTGTTGTGAACAATTGCCAAGTAGTTTGGAGGTTTGTCCATGTTGTTTTGAGAATGTAATTTTAGTTTCGAGAAATGAGCCAAACCTATGGAGAAAAACTGTACAAACAACGATATATCAAATATGTATTTCAACTAGTTTAATTATACATTCATCAATATTCATATCATCACAGATTGTAGCTAGAAAAGCACCCAGAGAGCACAGACCTCCGCCAAGCAGCTCCAGTCCACCCCAACACAATCTCCCAACGACAAAGTATACTTAAAAAACAGTCAACATCTTTGTGCTATATATGTGCTATATATGTGCTCCGTCCTACCACAAGGTGGCACTGCAGGGCTTTCTAACACTCCCAATGTTAAAAATCTTTTAAAAAATTCCCAGATCCAGATAGTGATCTGGATCACTCCCAAAACTCAATCATTTGTTCCTTGTCCCATTTCACAGGGGCTGAGGGGGGCAACTTCCACTTCATTTCATGTGCGGTCAATATGACCGCCTATGGCCGGAAGAGGTACAAATGATTATGTCTTCTTTGTCTTTTTTTTAAATCATGAAAAAAAATTAGTTTTTAAACTAGTTTAAATATGTCCAAGGTACATGGTGGCGTGTCACTGCCATTTATAAATATAAATCTTGCATCCAACACTGAGCTATTAGAATGATTCACAGATTCATGTTTTTAATTTAAATGTGCATGGTTATTTGGCTGACATGTACTTGTGATATGTATAATAACAATAAATTATTATTACTATTGCTACTGCTTATGCCAGCAGTGTTCAATATTTTCAGGCCAACAACCCCCAAACTGATGGATAGATGGAGCAGGGATCTCCTACGATACACCTTATATAATATTGTTTAACCCCTTAACGCCTGAATTTATATACAAGTATATTAAAAAATTTGTTTTGTGTTTTTGCCTTTATGTAGGTGTCACATGAGGGCTGAGATTGTTAATTTGATTATAGCACAAAAAATAAATAGAAATTTGGGTATGTTGCAAATTTGCAACAACAGGCATAATGGTCAATAATAGCACCCCAATAATACAGTAATATAACAATAATAAAACAGATTTTTTAAATTGATAACAGAACAGAAAAAAATAGAACATATAACATCTCACTCACAGATTTTTAAATTAATAACACAACAGATAATAGTCAATGAGAAATGAGTTTGACACCACTGATGTTCATGGTGGCCGAGAAAGTTTGTGATACAATCCTTGAAATTGGTCAGCTAAGTCTGAGCACCTTGAAATTTCTGCCACATCCCGACATGCACCACACCTGGACGTGCGCCATGTCCCGACACGCGTGGGTGTGCGAGGACCCGTTCAACGCTGCTTGCAGCTTTAATTATTATTATTATTAGGGTCCGAGCACCGAATGGTGCGAAGACCCTATTGGAATGCTAGAGATTATTATTAGGGTCCGAGCACCGAATGGTGCGAAGACCCTATTGGAATGCTAGAGATTATTATTAGGGTCCGAGCACCGAATGGTGCGAAGACCCTATTGGAATGCTAGAGATTATTAGGGTCCGAGCACCGAATGGTGCGAAGACCCTATTGTAATGCTAGAGATTATTATTATTATTATTATTATTATTATTATTTTACCGCCAAATGAATTGCTTTTTTGAGGGCCTAAACATGCACCGATTCGCGTCAAAATCTGCACACACATCAGGACCGGTGAAAAATTTGATATTTTATGGGGTCTGTGCATGTGTGTCCCAAAATGGCTCCATAGCGCCCCCTGCAAAATTTTAAAAAGTGGTATTAGACTAACTGGAAGGACATTTGATCTACAGCTACAAAATTTGGCAGGCATATTCAGCACATCAGGAAAGACAAAAAAGTCAATCATAGCCATGCTCTAAACCCAACAGGAAGTGACATATCTTGCGTTTACTGTGAAAAATCTGTGATGAACTCCTCCTAGGGGGTAAGTCTTAGAGACCTGAAATTTGGTCTGTACATACAATCGACCTTCATGATGAAAAGTTATCAAAGTCTTCTATGTCGGTCAAAGGGTGTGGCCATGGCAGCCCCCCCGAATTACTGATCCTTCGCCATGCAACAGGAAGTGCAGGTCTAACTCTCTGAACATGCTCCAATCTGAATGAAACTTTACATGTAGGATCACAGACCTGCGCTGATGTCATCCATATGATAATATTCACTCACAGTCATAGCGCCACCTTGTGGCAACAGGATTTTTGCTTTTTTAATACTTTTATGTACTGTTGTCAACCCGTTGTCCAGATTGACCTCAGACCTTCTGACATAAGCCTGAACACATTGATGATGAATCACAGAGACAATGGTGATGTGTCATCGAAGGGCGTGTCTGTGGCACCGTGGCGAATTTTGATGTTTCGCCATGAAAATTCAAGGGTCTATATCTCAGCTGAACAAGAACCTATCTGCTCCAAACTTCACATTCAGAATGTCATGTACAGTCTGAAGACATCCACACTAAAAAATTTTGAAATAGTCATAGCGCCACCAACTGGCAACAGGACGTTTTGGAATTACATTTGCCCATCCCATTGCCCTAAACTTAGTCAAATAATTCTGAAAATTGGTGTGATGAGTCTTCACACCATGATCATGGCACAGTGTGAATACTTTGTCATTTCATGAAATGCTGTTGCCGTGGCAACGCAAAGTTGATATGAAAACAACCTGCCTTTGACAGCAATAGAATTATCAAAACATCACCAAAATTTGCACACACATCACCACCAGCTGAAGGAAGAAAACTGTATGCAACTCAGCACAGCACGTGTTATAGCGCCCCCTACAGCATTTTTAACAAACAGCCCCTGCAGTACATTTAACCTACGTCCACAAAATTTGGGGGACATATAGAACACATCAGGACGCACAAAAAATCCTCTTGGAGCCATGCCCTAAACCCAACAGGAAGTCCGCCATTTTGAATTAATTGGACAAATTTTGACGAATGTTGTTCATTTTTGAGAACTATCTCCTCCTAGGGGATAAGTCATGCAGACCTCAAATTTGACCAGTATATACACCAGGACATTATGATCAAAAGTTATAAAAAGCTTCCTCCAATGTCAAAGGGCGTGGCCATAGCAACCCCCTGAAGTTTGATGCTTCACCATGAAACATCAACTGCTGTGTAAATATCCTCTGCTTGCTCCAATCTGCCTCAAACTTTGCATGTTTAATCACACTCCTGCCCTGACCACATCTATGTGCCAAAATACATTCACAGCTTGTGGCATAGCGCCCCCTGCAGCATTTAAAAAAATGGCCCACTCATCAAATTTAACCTACGTCTACAAAATTTGGCATGCATATGTAACACATCAGTGTGAACAAAAAAGTCTCTTGGAGCCATTCTCTAAGCCCAACAGGAAGTCGGCAATTTTGATTTCAATGTCGGATTTTTGCTGTTTTTGCTCATTTTCAGAAATTAATTGCTCACAGACAATAACTCCAAAACATCTGAAATTGTGCAAATATATGGAACACATCTTCATTTTGAAAATATGTAAAAATCATATGCCAAACCCAAAGGGCGTGGCATGGCGGCCGACTGAACTTTGATGCTTCGCCAGGAAAGAGGAAGTCTTGTTAAATCCCCTGTATGTGCTGCTATCTGCCTCAGACTTTAAATGTGTGATCAGGTTACAGCCCTGATGATTTCCATACACCAATGTACAGTCACAGTGATAGCGCCACCTGTTGGATGGACAGTAAGTGCTGCAAAAACACTCTGTAATAATCCAATCTGGCAGAAATTTGACCTGTGTGTTCAGAATCCAGCCCTGGTAGCATTATTGGGCCTAAATGCGCTCCCGGTCGCAGCATCGACTGACGGACGTGCTTGGGGTCGCCGACCAGCAAGGGGTGCGAGGACCCGTTCATCGCTGCTTGCAGCTTTAATTAGGGCCCGAAGCACTACAGTGCGTAGGACCCTATTGTTCTTCTAGTGTTTCTTTGGCGGTTTGGCGGTTTATTTTTCTTACGCCACTTTGAACCTCAATTTGACCCCCTAAACATGCTCAAAAACTCACCAAATTTGGCACACACATCAGGACTGGTGAAAAATTTGATATTTTGGGGGAATTACACATATGAATGGCAAAATGACTCAATAGCGCCACCTAGAAAATTGTGCTTTAGTGGAGTTAATACGGCTAGTTTCACGTAAACTCATGAAATTTGGTACACATGTACAGTAGCCCAAGACAAAAACATTCCTGCTTTTAAAATTTCAAAAAAGGCTCAACAGCGCCCCCTAGAGCACGTAGTGTGCAGGCATTGGAATTTATCGAACTCCTCCCAGGATTTTTATCCCATCTTCACAAAATTCGCTGTGTGGCATCTAGACCCATCCAGGATGAAAAGTTATCAAAATCTTGTGGATACGTCACACGGTGTGGGCGTGGCATGGCGGCCATTTTGAACAAAAAGCTTAAGATTGTACAATGGAACACGTGCGCAGGCATTGGAAATTAACGAACTCCTCCCAGGATTTTTGTTCATCTTCACCAAATTCGCTGTGTGGCATCTAGACCCCTCCAGGATGAAAAGTTATTAAAATCTTGTGGCTACGTCACACGGTGTGGGCGTGGCATGGCGGCCATTTTGAACAAAATCGCCATGTGGAACGAAATTGGTTTTGGAGGTGAAGTGATACATGTAAAATCACCAAATCCACACAAAACCTCATTAATCTCAAGACCTAATATTTAATATACAATTCAGAAATGGGCGTGGTCAAACGGCTCCACAGCGCCCCCTAGAAATATTCAAATACTCATATAAAATCATTGCTTTATCCTACAAACATGAAATTTGGTACATACATATAGTATCCCAAGACCAACAGATTTGCACAGTCAAAATTCTAATCGGCTCTATGGCGCCCCCTAGACAAGGTCGTGTGGAGAGCAGTGCGGTGAGGAGCGAGGGCCCGTCCGACGCTGCTTGCAGCTTTAATTATTATTATTATTATTATTTTACCGCCAAATGAATTGCTTTTTTGAGGGCCTAAACATGCACCGATTCGCGTCAAAATCTGCACACACATCAGGACCGGTGAAAAATTTTATATTTTATGGTGTCTGTGCATGTGTGTCCCAAAATGGCTCCATAGCGCCCCCTGCAAAATTTTAAAAAGTGGTATTAGACTAACTGGAAGGACATTTCATCTACAGCTACAAAATTTGGCAGGCATATTCAGCACATCAGGAAAGACAAAAAAGTCAATCATAGCCACGCCCTAAACCCAACAGGAAGTGACATATCATCTGTTAACTGTGAAAAATCTGTGATGAACTCCTCCTAGGGGGTAAGTCTTAGAGACCTGAAATTTGGTCTGTACATACAACCGACCTTCCTGATAAAAAGTTATAAAAGTCTTCTATGTCAGTCAAAGGGTGTGGCCATGGCAGCCCCTCCAAATACTGATCCTTCGCCATGCAACAGGAAGTGCTGGTCTAACTCTCTGAACATGCTCCAATCTGAATGAAACTTTACATGTTTGATCACAGACCTGAGCTGATGACATCCATATGATAATATTCACTCACAGTCATAGCGCCACCTTGTGGCAACAGGAGTTTTGCTTTTTTAATACTTTTATGTACTGTTGTCAACCCGTTGTCCAGATTCACGTCAGACCTTCTGACATAAGCCTGAACACACTGATGATGAATCACAAAGAAAATGGTGACGTTTCATCTAAGGGCGTGTTTGTGGCAGCGTGGCGAATTTTGATGTTTCGCCATGAAAATTCAAGGGCCTATATCTCAGCTGAACAAGAACCTATCTGCTCCAAACTTCATATCCAGAATGTCATGTACAGTCTGAAGACATCCACACTCAAAAATTTTGAAATAGTCATAGCGCCACCAACTGGCAACAGGATGCTTTGGAATTACATTTGCCCATCCCATTGGCCTAAACTTGGTCAAATAATTCTCAAAATTGGTGTGATGAGTCTTCACACCATGATCATGGCACAGTGTGAAGATTTTGGCATTTTATAAAACGCTGTTGCCGTGGCAACGCAAAGTTGATATGACAAACAACTTGCTTTTGACAGCTCAAGAATTATCAAAACATCACCAAAATTTGCACACACATCACCACCAGCGAAAGGAAGAAAACTGTATGCATCTCAGCACAGCACGTGCTATAGCGCCCCCTACAGCATTTTTAACAAACAGCCCCTGCAGTACGTTTAACCTATGTCCACAAAATTTGGGGGACATATAGAACACATCAGGACGCACAAAAAATCCTCTTGGAGCCATGCCCTAAACCCAACAGGAAGTCCGCCATGTTCAATTAATTGGACAAATTTTGACGAATGTTGTTCATTTTTGAGAACTATCTCCTCCTAGGGGATAACTCGCACAGACCTCAAATTTGAGCAGTACATACACCAGGACATTATGATCAAAAGTTATAAAAAGATTCCTCCAATGTCAAAGGGCGTGTCTGTGGCGGCGTGGCGAACTTGATGTCTCGCCATGACTACTAAAGTGTTTATATCTCAGCTGTACATGATCCGATCTGGCCCAAATTTCATGTGCTGGACAACAGTCCACTTCTGAACATATCCACATTTTAAAATTTAGTCATAGTCATAGCGTCACCTAGTGGTAAAAGGATTCTCTCTAATGAGGACATTTGTCCTTACCACTGCTCCATACTTTGTGATATCATCCTGAAATTTGTCCAGTATATACAACAGGCCTTAAAGATGAGAAGTTATCAAAATCTTCCACAAAAGTCAAAGGATGTGCGCGTGGTGGCCCTCTGACCTTTATGTACTTTTACCATTGTACAGCAGCTCTGGATTAAATCCAGATAAATGGTGCAACGCTGACACCTACTGTTCAAATCGTATAAATGCAGGTCTGTGTCATTGTAGAAAAATCCCTCTGTTTCAATACATTTTAATGTATTATTATTATTTGGTTGACCGTATTCAACTGAAATTTGGTGACATAAGCCTCAAGACGTTGATGATGATTCATGGAGAAAACTGTGACTATTAGTCAAACTTTGTGTTTGTGGCGGCGTGGCGAACTTGATGTCTCGTCATGACTACTAAAATGTTTATATCTCAGCTGTACATGATCCAATCTATCCCAAATTTTATATTCTGGACAAGAGTCCACTTCTGAACACATCCACATTTTAAAATTTAGTCATAGTCATAGCACCACCGATTGGTAAGAGGAACTTAAAGACAGTATATTTGCAGGTATCATTGCTTCAAACTTTGCAATATAAGCAATATATATATAAAGCTGATGTGCAAAAGCTCATATCTCTCCCAAAACCTTTCACTCATGTTTTAAAACTAAATTTCTTTCTCATATAAATAGTCAGTGCCACCAAAAATGCACTGACTATTCTCAATTGCTTTGGCTCATTTCTTGAAACAGACCAGACGTTCTCAACACTCTTGGTGCTTTTGCCAAAATAACCTGGATGGTTCAGCACAACACCATGGTTCACCTGCAAAAGCTCATATCTCTCCCAAAACAGTTCACACGACTGGTCAAAACTAAATTCTATTCTCATATAAATAGTCAGTGCCTCCAAAATTCATTGTCCCTTTGGCATTGTGTGAGCACTCTTATAAATGTCTATTCATATAATGGTTTGTGTCATTTGAAAACAAAATAGCATTTAGAGAAGTAATAACATCATTTTGAATGTAAAGTTTCAATTGAAGGAGAATTGAGGGCTTTTGCTCATTGTGTGTGTGTTTTCTGATTTGTATGCAGAGTTCTGAAATATGAGGCATGCTTTCAGAAAATGTGTGTAAACAATCGAGAAAACTGTATTGACACACATAAAGTAACTTTCATACATCAGAGTAAAAAGAAAATCTATACATCATTACATACTGTAATACAAACACATAAACAAAAAACAAGGAACATTATATGGTTCCTACAGTGCTGTAACTAAAGCTGTCCTCACCGTCCCTCTCCTGGCCACCGTATGTTCATGACTAATCCTGACAACTGAACAGACTATTGTGCATGTGATGACTTATACAATGAAATGATGCTGACATGTTTTGGAGTGAACGACCATTAGACTGAGAAGTCAACAATCAGTTTAGATCAACAAGATCTATTCACTTGGAAATTGTGCTAAATGAAGGCTACCTGTACTAAATCATTTGCAAAGATGTACTGAGACATCGAGACCAGTACTAAGATGTTTGCAATTTGATGAAATGAAGGACAAATTCCAGTCTGTTGTGAACAATTGCCAAATAGTTTGGACGTTTGTCCATGTTGTTTTGAGAATGTAATTTTAGTTTCGAGAAATGAGCCAAACCTATGGAGAAAAACTGTACAAACAACGATATATCAAATATGTATTTCAACTAGTTTAATTATACATTCGTCAATATTCATTTCATCACAGATTGTAGCTAGAAAAGCACCCAGAGAGCACAGACCTCCGCCAAGGAGCTCCAGTCCACCCCAACACAATCTCCCAACGACAAAGTGTACTTAAAAAACAGTCAACATCTTTGTGCTATATATGTGCTATATATGTGCTCCGTCCTATCACAAGGTGGCACTGCAGGGCTTTCTAACACTCCCAATGTTAAAAATCTTTTAAAAAATTCCCAGATCCAGAAAGTGATCTGGATTACTCCCAAAACTCAATCATTTGTTCCTTGTCCCATTTCACAGGGGCTGAGGGGGGCAACTTCCACTTCATTTCATGTGCGGTCAATATGACCGCCTATGGCCGGAATAGGTACAAATGATTATGTCTTCTTTGTCTTTTTTTTAAATCATGAAAAAAAATTAGTTTTTAAACTAGTTTAAATATGTCCAAGGTACATGGTGGCGTGTCACTGCCATTTATAAATATAAATCTTGCATCCAACACTGAGCTATTACAATGATTCACAGATTCATGTTTTTAATTTAAATGTGCATGGTTATTTGGCTGACAAGTACTTGTGATATGTATAATAACAATAAATTATTATTACTATTGCTACTGCTTATGCCAGCAGTGTTCAATATTTTCAGGCCAACAACCCCCAAACTGTTGGATAGATGGAGCAGGGATCTCCTACGATACATCTTATATAATATTGTTTAACCCCTTAACGCCTGAATTTATATACAAGTATATTAAAAAATTTGCTTTGTGTTTTTGCCTTTATGTAGGTGTCACATGAGGGTTGAGATTGTTAATTTGATTATAGTACAAAAAATAAATAGAAATTTGGGTATGTTGCAAATTTACAACAACAGGCATAATGGTCAATAATAGCGATCCAATAATACAGTAATGTAACAATAATAAAACAGATTTTTTAAATTGATAACAGAACAGAAAAAAATAGAACAGATACGTCTCACTCACAGATTTTTAACTGAATAACACAACAGATAATAGTCAATGAGAAATGAGTTTGACACCACTCATGTTCATGGTGGCCGAGAAAGTTTG
The DNA here is from genome assembly GCA_024666655.1 of Dascyllus trimaculatus. Lineage (NCBI taxonomy): Eukaryota > Metazoa > Chordata > Actinopteri > Pomacentridae > Dascyllus > Dascyllus trimaculatus. Next base: position 60,175 of record JAMOIN010000594.1, read on the forward strand.
TGATACAATCCTTGAAATTGGTCAGCTAAGTCTCAGCACCTTGAAATTTCTGCCACATCCCAACATGCGCCACACCTGGACGTGCGCCACGTCCCGACATGCGTGGGTGTGCGAGGACCCGTTCATCGCTGCTTGCAGCTTTAATTATTAGGGTCCGAGCACCGAATGGTGCGAAGACCCTATTGGAATGCTAGAGATTATTATTATTATTATTATTATTAGGGTCCGAGCACCGAATGGTGCGAAGACCCTATTGTAATGCTAGAGATTATTAGGGTCCGAGCACCGAATGGTGCGAAGACCCTATTGGAATGCTAGAGATTATTATTATTATTATTATTATTATTTTACCGCCAAATGAATTGCTTTTTTGAGGGCCTAAACATGCACCGATTCGCGTCAAAATCTGCACACACATCAGGACCGGTGAAAAATTTGATATTTTATGGGGTCTGTGCATGAGTGTCCCAAAATGGCTCCATAGCGCCCCCTGCAAAATTTTAAAAAGTGGTATTAGACTAACTGGAAGGACATTTCATCTACAGCTACAAAATTTGACAGGCATATTCAGCACATCAGGAAAGACAAAAAAGTCAATCATAGCCATGCTCTAAACCCAACAGGAAGTGACATATCTTGCGTTTACTGTGAAAAATCTGTGATGAACTCCTCCTAGGGGCTAAGTCTTAGAGACCTGAAATTTGGTCCGCACATGTATCAGACCTTCCTGATGAAAAGTTATAAAAATCTTCTATGTCGGTCAAAGGGTGTGGCCATGGCAGCCCCCCGAAATACTGATCCTTCGCCATGCAACAGGAAGTGCAGGTCTAACTCTCTGAACATGCTCCAATCTGAATGAAACTTTACATGTTTGATCACAGACCTGAGCTGATGACATCCATATGATAATATTCACTCACAGTCATAGCGCCACCTAGTGGCAACAGGATTTTTGCTTTTTTAATACTTTTATGTACTGTTGTCAACCCGTTGTCCAGATTCACCTCAGACCTTCTGACATAAGCCTGAACACATTGATGATGAATCACAGAGACAATGGTGATGTGTCATCGAAGGGCGTGTCTGTGGCACCGTGGCGAATTTTGATGTTTCGCCATGAAAATTCAAGGGTCTATATCTCAGCTGAACAAGAACCTATCTGCTCCAAACTTCACATTCAGAATGTCATGTACAGTCTGAAGACATCCACACTAAAAAATTTTGAAATAGTCATAGCGCCACCAAATGGCAACGGGACGTTTTGGAAATACATTTGCCCATCCAATTGGCCTAAACTTGGTCAAATAATTCTGAAAATTGTTGTGATGAGTCTTCACACCATGATCATAGCACAGTGTGAAGATTTTGGCATTTTATAAAATGCTGTTGCCGTGGCAACGCAAAGTTGATATGAAAAACAACTTGCCTTTGACAGCATAAGAATTATCAAAACATCACCAAAATTTGCACACACATCACCACCAGCGAAAGGAAGAAAACTGTATGCATCTCAGCACAGCACGTGCTATAGCGCCCCCTACAGCATTTTTAACAAACAGCCCCTGCAGTACATTTAACCTACGTCCACAAAATTTGGGGGACATATAGAACACATCAGGACGCACAAAAAATCCTCTTGGAGCCATGCCCTAAACCCAACAGGAAGTCCGCCATGTTCAATTAATTGGACAAATTTTGACGAATGTTGTTCATTTTTGAGAACTATCTCCTCCTAGGGGATAACTCGCGCAGACCTCAAATTTGACCAGTATATACACCAGGAAATCATGTTCAAAAGTTATAAAAAGCTTCCTCCAATGTCAAAGGGTGTGCCCATAGCAACCCCCTGAAATTTAATGCTTCGCCATGAAACATCAACTGCTGTGTAAATATCCTCTGCTTGCTCCAATCTGCCTCAAACTTTGCATGTTTAATCACACTCCTGCCCTGACCACATCCATGTGCCAAAATACATTCACAGCATGTGGCATAGCGCCCCCTGCAGCATTTTAAAAAATGGCCCACTCATCAAATTTAACCTACGTCTACAAAATTTGGCATGCATATTTAGCACATCAGTGTCAACAAAAAAGTCTCTTGGACCCATTCTCTAAACCCAACAGGAAGTCGGCAATTTTTATTTCAATGTCGGATTTTTGCTGTTTTTGGTCATTTTCAGAAATTAATTGCTCACAGACGATAACTCCAAAACATCTGAAATTGTGCCAATATATGGAACACATCTTCAGGTTGAAAATATGTGAAAATCATATGCCAAACCCAAAGGGCGTGGCCATGGCGGCCGACTGAACTTTGATGCTTCGCCAGAAAGGAGGAAGTCTTGTTAAATCCCCTGTATGTGCTGCTACCTGCCTCAAACTTTAAATGTGTGATCAGGTTACAGCCCTGATGATTTCCATACACCAATATACAGGCGCAGTGATAGCGCCACCATTTGGATGGACAGTAAGTGCTGCATAAACACTCTGTAATAATCCAATCTGGCAGAAATTTGACCTGTGTGTTCAGAATCCAGCCCTGGTTGCATTATTGGGCCTAAATGCGCTCCCGGTCGCAGCATCGCCTGACGGACGTGCTTGGGGTCGTCGACCAGCAAGGGGTGCGAGGACCCGTTCATCGCTGCTTGCAGCTTTAATTATTATTATTATTATTATTATTATTATTTTACCGCCAAATCAATTGCTTTTTTGAGGGCCTAAACATGCACCGATTCGCGTCAAAATCTGCACACACATCAGGACTGGTGAAAAATTTGATATTTTATGGGGTCTGTGCATGTGTGTCCCAAAATGGCTCCATAGCGCCCCCTGCAAAATTTTAAAAAGTGGTATTAGACTAACTGGAAGGACATTTCATCTACAGCTACAAAATTCTGCAGGCATATTCAGCACATGAGGAAAGACAAAAAAGTCAATCATAGCCATGCTCTAAACCCAACAGGAAGTGACATATCTTGCGTTTACTGTGAAAAATCTGTGATGAACTCCTCCTAGGGGGTAAGTCTTACAGACCTGAAATTTGGTCTGTACATACAACTGACCTTCCTGACGAAAAGTTATCAAAGTCTTCTATGTCGGTCAAAGGGTGTGGCCATGGCAGCCCCCCCGAATTACTGATCCTTCGCCATGCAACAGGAAGTGCAGGTCTAACTCTCTGAACATGCTCCAATCTGAATGAAACTTTACATGTATGATGACAGACCTGCGCTGATGACATCCATATGATAATATTCACTCACAGTCATAGCGCCACCTAGTGGCAACAGGATTTTTGCTTTTTTAATACTTTTATGTACTGTTGTCAACCCGTTGTCCAGATTCACCTCAGACCATCTGACATAAGCCTGATCACATTGATGATGAATCACAGAGACAATGGTGACATGTCATCGAAGGGCGTGTCTGTGGCACCGTGGCGAATTTTGATGTTTCGCCATGAAAATTCAAGGGCCTATATCTCAGCTGAACAAGAACCTATCTGCTCCAAACTTCACATTCAGAATGTCATGTACAGTCTGAAGACATCCACACTAAAAAATTTTGGAATAGTCATAGCGCCACCAACTGGCAACAGGATGTTTTGGAATTACATTTGCCCATCCCATTGCCCTAAACTTAGTCAAATAATTCTGAAAATTGGTGTGATGAGTCTTCACACCATGATCATGGCACAGTGTGAAGACTTTGCCATTTCATGAAATGCTGTTGCCGTGGCAACGCAAAGTTGATATGAAAACAACCTGCCTTTGACAGCATTAGAATTATCAAAACATCACCAAAATTTGCACACACATCACCACCAGCTGAAGGAAGAAAACTGTATGCATCTCAGCACAGCACGTGTTATAGCGCCCCCTACAGCATTTTTAACAAACAGCCCCTGCAGTACATTTAACCTACGTCCACAAAATTTGGGGGACATATAGAACACATCAGGACGCACAAAAAATCCTCTTGGAGCCACGCCCTAAACCCAACAGGAAGTCCGCCATTTTGAATTAATTGGACAAATTTGGACGAATGTTGTTCATTTTTGAGAACTATCTCCTCCTAGGGGATAAGTCATGCAGACCTCAAATTTTACCAGTATATACACCAGGACATTATGATCAAAAGTTATAAAAAGCTTCCTCCAATGTCAAAGGGCGTGGCCATAGCAAACCCCTGAAGTTTGATGCTTCGCCATGAAACATCAACTGCTGTGTAAATATCCTCTGCTTGCTCCAATCTGCCTCAAACTTTGCATGTTTAATCACACTCCTGCCCTGACCACATCCATGTGCCAAAATACATTCACAGCTTGTGGCATAGCGCCCCCTGCAGCATTTTAAAAAATTGCCCACTCATCAAATTTAACCTACGTCTACAAAATTTGGCATGCATATGTAACACATCAGTGTCAACAAAAAAGTCTCTTGGAGCCATTCTCTAAGCCCAACAGGAAGTCGGCCATTTTGATTTCAATGTTGGATTTGTGCTGTTTTTGCTCATTTTCAGAAATTAATTGCTCACAGACGATAACTCCAAAACATCTGAAATTGTGCCCATATATGGAACACATCTTCAGGTTGAAAATATGTGAAAATCATACGCCAAACCCAAAGGGCGTGGCCATGGCGGCCGACTGAACTTTGATGCTTTGCCAGAAAGGAGGAAGTCTTGTTAAATCCCCTGTATGTGCTGCTATCTGCCTCAAACTTTAAATGTGTGATCAGGTTACAGCCCTGATGATTTCCATACACCAATATACAGTCACAGTGATAGCGCCACCTGTTGGATGGACAGTAAGTGCTGCATAAACAGTCTGTAATAATCCAATCTGCCAGAAATTTGACCTGTGTGTTCAGAATCCAGCCCTTGTTGCCTTCATGGGCCTAAATGCGCTCCCGGTCGCAGCATCGCCTGACGGACGTGCTTGGGGTCGCCGACCAGCAAGGGGTGCGAGGACCCGTTCATCGCTGCTTGCAGCTTTAATTATTATTATTATTATTTTACCGCCAAATGAATTGCTTTTTTGAGGGCCTAAACATGCACCGATTCGCGTCAAAATCTGCACACACATCAGGACCGGTGAAAAATTTGATATTTTATTGGGTCTGTGTATGTGTGTCCCAAAATGGCTCCATAGCGCCCCCTGCAAAATTTTAAAAAGTGCTATTAGACTAACTGGAAGGACATTTCATATACAGCTAAAAAATTTTGCAGGCATATTCAGCACATCAGGAAAGACAAAAAAGTCAATCATAGCCATGCTCTAAACCCAACAGGAAGTGACATATCTTGCGTTAACTGTGAAAAATCTGTGATGAACTCCTCCTAGGGGGTAAGTCTTAGAGACCTGAAATTTGGTCTGTACATACAACCGACCTTCCTGATAAAAAGTTATAAAAGTCTTCTATGTCAGTCAAAGGGTGTGGCCATGGCAGCCCCCCCGAATTACTGATCCTTCGCCATGCAACAGGAAGTGCAGGTCTAACTCTCTGAACATGCTCCAATCTGAATGAAACTTTACATGTAGGATCACAGACCTGAGCTGATGACATCCATATGATAATATTCACTCACAGTCATAGCGCCACCTAGTGGCAACAGGATTTTTGCTTTTTTAATACTTTTATGTACTGTTGTCAACCCGTTGTCCAGATTCACCTCAGACCTTCTGACATAAGCCTGAACACATTGATGATGAATCACAGAGACAATGGTGACGTGTCATCGAAGGGCGTGTCTGTGGCACCGTGGCGAATTTTGATGTTTCGCCATGAAAATTCAAGGGTCTATATCTCAGCTGAACAAGAACCTATCTGCTCCAAACTTCACATTCAGAATGTCATGTACAGTCTGAAGACATCCACACTAAAAAATTTTGAAATAGTCATAGCGCCACCAAATGGCAACGGGACGTTTTGGAAATACATTTGCCCATCCAATTGGCCTAAACTTGGTCAAATAATTCTGAAAATTGTTGTGATGAGTCTTCACACCATGATCATAGCACAGTGTGAAGATTTTGGCATTTTATAAAATGCTGTTGCCGTGGCAACGCAAAGTTGATATGAAAAACAACTTGCCTTTGACAGCATTAGAATTATCCAAACATCACCAAAATTTGCACACACATCACCACCAGCTGAAGGAAGAAAACTGTATGCATCTCAGCACAACACGTGCTATAGCGCCCCCTACAGCATTTTTAACAAACAGCCCCTGCAGTACATTTAACCTACGTCCACAAAATTTGGGGGACATATAGAACACATCAGGACGCACAAAAAATCCTCTTGGAGCCACGCTCTAAACCCAACAGGAAGTCCGCCATTTTGAATTAATTGGACAAATTTTGACGAATGTTGTTCATTTTTGAGAACTATCTCCTCCTAGGGGATAAGTCATGCAGACCTCAAATTTGACCAGTATATACACCAGGACATTATGATCAAAAGTTATAAAAAGCTTCCTCCAATGTCAAAGGGCGTGGCCATAGCAACCCCCTGAAGTTTGATGCTTCGCCATGAAACATCAACTGCTGTGTAAATATCCTCTGCTTGCTCCAATCTGCCTCAAACTTTGCATGTTTAATCACACTCCTGCCCTGACCACATCCATGTGCCAAAATACATTCACATCATGTGGCATAGCGCCCCCTGCAGCATTTTAAAAAATGGCCCACTCATCAAATTTAACCTACGTCTACAAAATTTGGCATGCATATGTAACACATCAGTGTCAACAAAAAAGTCTCTTGGAGCCATTCTCTAAGCCCAACAGGAAGTCGGCCATTTTGATTTCAATGTGGGATTTTTGCTGTTTTTGCTCATTTTCAGAAATTAATTGCTCACAGACGATAACTCCAAAACATCTGAAATTGTGCCCATATATGGAACACATCTTCAGGTTGAAAATATGTGAAAATCATACGCCAAACCCAAAGGGCGTGGCCATGGCGGCCGACTGAACTTTGATGCTTCGCCAGAAAGGAGGAAGTCTTGTTAAATCCCCTGTATGTGCTGCTATCTGCCTCAAACTTTAAATGTGTGATCAGGTTACAGCCCTGATGATTTCCATACACCAATATACAGTCACAGTGATAGCGCCACCTGTTGGATGGACAGTAAGTGCTGCATAAACAGTCTGTAATAATCCAATCTGGCAGAAATTTGACCTGTGTGTTCAGAATCCAGCCCTGGTTGCATTCATGGGCCTAAATGCGCTCCCGGTCGCAGCATCGCCTGACGGACGTGCTTGGGGTCGCCGACCAGCAAGGGGTGCGAGGACCCGTTCATCGCTGCTTGCAGCTTTAATTAGGGTCCAAGCACCGAATGGTGCGAAGACCCTATTGTAATGCTAGAGATTATTATTATTATTATTATTATTTTACCGCCAAATGAATTGCTTTTTTGAGGGCCTAAACATGCACCGATTCGCGTCAAAATCTGCACACACATCAGGACCGGTGAAAAATTTGATATTTTATGGGGTCTGTGCATGTGTGTCCCAAAATGGCTCCATAGCGCCCCCTGCAAAATTTTAAAAAGTGCTATTAGACTAACTGGAAGGACATTTCATCTACAGCTACAAAATTTGACAGGCATATTCAGTACATCAGGAAAGACAAAAAAGTCAATCATAGCCATGCTCTAAACCCAACAGGAAGTGACATATCTTGCGTTTACTGTGAAAAATCTGTGATGAACTCCTCCTAGGGGGTAAGTCTTAGAGACCTGAAATTTGATCTGTACATAAAACTGACCTTCCTGATGAAAAGTTATAAAAGTCTTCTATGTCGGTCAAAGGGTGTGGCCATGGCAGCCCCCCCGAATTACTGATCCTTCGCCATGCAACAGGAAGTGCAGGTCTAACTCTCTGAACATGCTCCAATCTGAATGAAACTTTACATGTAGGATGACAGACCTGCGCTGATGTCATCCATATGATAATATTCACTCACAGTCATAGCGCCACCTTGTGGCAACAGGATTTTTGCTTTTTTAATACTTTTATGTACTGTTGTCAACCCGTTGTCCAGATTCACCTCAGACCTTCTGACATAAGCCTGAACACATTGATGATGAATCACAGAGACAATGGTGACGTGTCATCGAAGGGCGTGTCTGTGGCACCGTGGGGAATTTTGATGTTTCGCCATGAAAATTCAAGGGTCTATATCTCAGCTGAACAAGAACCTATCTGCTCCAAACTTCACATTCAGAATGTCATGTACAGTCTGAAGACATCCACACTAAAAAATTTTGAAATAGTCATAGCGCCACCAACTGGCAACAGGACGTTTTGGAATTACATTTGCCCATCCCATTGCCCTAAACTTAGTCAAATAATTCTGAAAATTGGTGTGATGAGTCTTCACACCATGATCATGGCACAGTGTGAAGACTTTGCCATTTCATGAAATGCTGTTGCCGTGGCAACGCAAAGTTGATATGAAAACAACCTGCCTTTGACAGCAATAGAATTATCAAAACATCACCAAAATTTGCACACACATCACCACCAGCTGAAGGAAGAAAACTGTATGCAACTCAGCACAGCACGTGTTATAGCGCCCCCTACAGCATTTTTAACAAACAGCCCCTGCAGTACATTTAACCTACGTCCACAAAATTTGGGGGACATATAGAACACATCAGGACGCACAAAAAATCCTCTTGGAGCCACGCTCTAAACCCAACAGGAAGTCCGCCATTTTGAATTAATTGGACAAATTTTGACGAATGTTGTTCATTTTTGAGAACTATCTCCTCCTAGGGGATAAGTCATGCAGACCTCAAATTTGACCAGTATATACACCAGGACATTATGATCAAAAGTTATAAAAAGCTTCCTCCAATGTCAAAGGGCGTGGCCATAGCAACCCCCTGAAGTTTGATGCTTCACCATGAAACATCAACTGCTGTGTAAATATCCTCTGCTTGCTCCAATCTGCCTCAAACTTTGCATGTTTAATCACACTCCTGCCCTGACCACATCCATGTGCCAAAATACATTCACAGCTTGTGGCATAGCGCCCCCTGCAGCATTTTAAAAAATTGCCCACTCATCAAATTTAACCTACGTCTACAAAATTTGGCATGCATATGTAACACATCAGTGTGAACAAAAAAGTCTCTTGGAGCCATTCTCTAAGCCCAACAGGAAGTCGGCAATTTTGATTTCAATGTCGGATTTTTGCTGTTTTTGCTCATTTTCAGAAATTAATTGCTCACAGACAATAACTCCAAAACATCTGAAATTGTGCAAATATATGGAACACATCTTCATTTTGAAAATATGTAAAAATCATATGCCAAACCCAAAGGGCGTGGCATGGCGGCCGACTGAACTTTGATGCTTCGCCAGGAAAGAGGAAGTCTTGTTAAATCCCCTGTATGTGCTGCTATCTGCCTCAGACTTTAAATGTGTGATCAGGTTACAGCCCTGATGATTTCCATACACCAATATACAGTCACAGTGATAGCGCCACCTGTTGGATGGACAGTAAGTGCTGCATAAACAGTCTGTAATAATCCAATCTGGCAGAAATTTGACCTGTGTGTTCAGAATCCAG